>CAUYRH010046268.1:0-24837 GCA_963574655.1 Perodicticus potto
GATTGAAACTAGTTCTGGAAATATTTCTCAATTAAGAAACCTATTTAGCTTGGTTTATTCCCATGTTGTCCCAAATTTTGGTCAGAAAGCCTTTCTCATACAATATCTGAAATGCACTCTGGAACCGCGTTCTGAGGGAGACGGGCACCTTTTGTGAACACTAGTGTAGGGCCAGCAGTTTGGTGTTCTTGAGGGTTCCGCTATTTGAGAGCTAGCTAAAAAAATATTTATAGATTCTATAACTTCTTTTAGAAAGCAGGAAGATACGACAGAAATTCTAAGAAGATATCTAATAAGATGATGAAAAAATTATGTTGTGGTAATGAAAATGTTAATATTTTGGAAATCTGGAAAAATACACGTGCCGGTCTCCTCTTGGTCTTGGCCTCAGCAGGCTGGTCCGTGTGAATGACATCAGTGAGCATCGTTGACTTCTAGCTATGAGAGGCATGGTGGAAAGTCTGCGGGGAGCAGGGGGAAATGCGAGGTTAAGGTGTACACCCTTTCCCCCTCCCTGCCCAGTTGCATCGAGTTGGCCGCCTCTCATGATGGAGCAATTTTCCCAGGGAGATCCTCCACATATGACTCATTCCTACACGGTTCCAGTGTTGCCTGCTCCCTTTGTCCCTCCTGTTTCACACGGCCTTGCGATTGCCATTACTATTGCGATTACTATTTCTCCATGGCCTGCTTAGCGTTCATAAATAATTCTTTCAGAAAAACCCAACTTTCATTCAAGTGCTCCTTGCATTATCCTAATTGAGTGTTTTAGTCATTTCATCTACATCAACCTATCTAAGTTGACCACCCAGGGGTGGTACGTGTGGCACATGTCTGGTCTATGAAAATTAGGTCAATGTATGGAGGTGGCCAATGTAGGGAGGTGATCAGCTATGGAGGTTCTACTATATGTTATCTCCTGAAGCAATCGGTTATTTGGAATATGTCTATATACCTCTCTACTGTGGTGTAAAGTCATCTTTTTATTTTTATTATTATTTTTTATTGAATCATAGCTGTGTACAATAATTCAATCATGGGGTACAGTGTGCGGGTTTCAGATACAGTTGGAGATATTTTCATCAACCTGATTGCAATAACATTCAAGAGACTTTCTCATTACTTTGTGAGAACATTTTTGATCTGTATTTAGAAGTTTTCTCCTAATCCTTCAAATATGTACCATAGGCGTGATCCCGCCCTTTATCCTCTCTCCCCCCACCCTCCCTGTATTTACATGTAGATATAAAAGGGAGTTGTGATCATGAAAATGAAAAATCAAGTCTTCACCATTGTTTGAACGATTCAATGGGCAATTTAATGCCTTTTAAGTATATGGATAAATCTACACACAGTAATTGGTTTATTTTATTTCTGAATTGACTATTTGCTAAGTAAACCACTGGATAGTTCTAACAAATCAATGAAGTAAAAATATTTAAATAGTGTTTAATGCCACCAGAATCTAATACAATAAAGGCTTTTCCTTCCCTAGGAAGGAAAGGAAAACTTACCCCCTAAGAAAGGCTGGGCTAAATACTAAAACAGGTTATTCACCCAACGAAGTCCCAACAAGATTTTTAAAAGCACAAACAATAATAATAAGCATGTGTAAAGTGGCCATTTACAATGTTAAAAATGCCAAAATTACTGTGTTGTGCAAAATGTTTAAGCCCAACTTCCGCGAATGCATTTTTTTAGGGTAAGGAAAAATGCCATTCTTCTTTACTAGGTAGCATTTTAAAGACTTTCTGGAAATGATTGATGAAATAGTGTTTGTTCACTTCCATGATTATCCTTGGTGGATCAAGAGATGGATTGATACGGTCAAAGTTTAGAAAGGGCTGGTAATAAGCTAGGATTGTGTTCCGACTAGTGTATCTCCTCCCTTTGATGCTGTAACACCCAGACTTTCACATTTTGAAAGAACTTGGTTGTTCCTCTCTTGATTTGACTAAAGGATTTTCTAAAACTAAGAATAAATTGAGGGATTAAAGTGGTAGAAAGATAAATAACAAACACGTGTTTGGGAAAAGTGGAATTACTAGTAATCTTAACAGCATATTGACATAGACAGTCGTGTTCATGATAAGACGTCAGTGACTAAATAAAGCACCTGCTTTTCTAAGAGCTATTCTTCTCTTTCTAATACTTTCCTGATATTTCTGTCTCACTTATTTACTAGTTTGTGTTCATTCTTCTCTTACATACAAACATTTATTGTTTTATTCTCCTTCTAAAGATTTTCTAAGGACAATTTTAAATATCTCTGTGTATTTTGAACTATCAACTTAACACTTTATTGATCTCTAAGATCTATCACCAAAAGTGATTTCTTCCTTGACCCGAACAGTAGATTTTCAACTACCATATACATATCTTCTTGGGTACTTTGCAGTAGATCAAATAGCCAGTAACTGATATTATATGACTGGATGATTTCTAATGTAGACCAGCAATCATTAAATAAGGTTAAGGAGGTATTGCAATAACCTAGGCCAGAGTTTCTCTACTTCAGCCCCGTTGACATTTCGTCCAGATAATTCTTTGTTATGAATACCTACCCTAGGTACGTAGAGTATTCACCATCATTCTTGGACTCTACCCACTCGATTCAGGTAATACCCCTCCCCAGTTGTGATAATCAAAAGTGTTTCCAGCTATTCCCAAATATCCCCTGTGGATCAAAATCACCCCAGGTCAGGATGATAAAGATTTGTATACAGAAAACAACAAAATGGAGGAGGAGTAATGAAATTAAGATCTATTTTGGAGGAAGACTCAGTGAGATTAATGACTGAGTATATAAAGTATTGCTTATGTGAGCATTACTTTCTTGGCATTATTATTATTAATATTGCTTAATATTTCAATGCAGCAATCATCTGTTTTCTTTTCTGAATGTATTTATCTTTTTTCATGCTTTACATGGTTTTTGTTTCTAGTCCTTATCTTAAACATTGTTATTATTATTAAATTTTAAGACTTTTAAATTCTGCGAAGGCAAAAAATGGAAACCTAATAAACACATGTATTTGTAAAAATAAAAAAATAATAATAATAAAGTATTGCTTATTATGCAATTCCTGTTTCAAAGGCTTACATTTTTTACATTTTTAGATCCTAGCCTTTTCTTCAATATATTTCCATTGATAATTTTTTAGCCTCTCCATATGTGCTTAATAATATTTAATGTGTCTTTAAGGCCTAACTCAAATGCCACTTATCTCCATTGTGATCCCCACTCTTACATTAGAACACATACAAGATATTCTTTTCCATTTTGAGTCAATAAATCTCACTAATTATTTTGTGATGAGTTTATTTCCCTCCCATGTCATTAGTGACAGAACCTAGTGTCACTTTTTATATCCATTCATAAATTATCAACTTGCACGGGATATAATAAATGTTTAAAAATGTCCCATGATTTACTTAGTAAGATGCAGAATGTATAATAACTATTATAAATTTTCAACATATATTAACACCAATATTGATTTTGAAAGAGTAGGCTGACTATAGTCTTGGCTTATGTATCTTAAAACTTTTGAGTAAAGAAGGTAAAATATAATATGAGCTATAATCTTAAGAATACAAAGTACAGACATACAGAATTAAACTTATACATATGGAAAATAGGAGTTTATCAAGTAAGCTAATAATTATCTCATATAAAACAAAATGGGTGATAGAAAATGACCAAGGTTTCTAAGCCATTCTCTAAGAGGTAAACAATTTTTTTGAAATTAGTTAATATTATTTTCTTAAAGTTATATGTTTGATTATAGAATATGGGCTTGGTTCTAAAAAAAGGGTTTGGCATATAGGGCGAGTCTGTTTTTCATACCTTCAAAAAAGAAGTTTGGGATTTAAATCTATGAATATTCTTTTAAATTGTCTAGAAGATCTGTGAGGAGGTCATATACTTCAGAAAAGTCTTCATAAAATTAAATAAAAGTACAAGAAATGTATTATATTTGGAATAAAAGATTAAAATGAACTTAGGGAGCCGATATATTTCAAAGTAACTTTTACAAAGCTTTGCATCTATGTATCTGAGCTAAGTGAATTGTCCTTCTTCACACAATCTCTTATGCCACATCCCCACTGCGTTATTGTGAATTATTTCACTAAGGGAACTGCAACTGAAATTTCTTTAATCATAAAAAGGAATATATACTCTTCTATCTATAGGGGAATACAATAGTATTTTGGGGTTATGGAATCATAGACAGTCTAATATCTTTTAGTTTAAAAATAATTCATATTTTAAAAATTAAAATACAAAGAATTGTGAGTTTTATTGTGTTAGTTAACAGGCTTCTGTAGCACAATATTTTACGTTGTTTAAATATCAAAATAATTCTACCACAATGAAAACCTGAAGATTTACATGTCTATTTTGTCTGCAAGACTTCAAAAAAATAAGCTACCTTGGAACATTTTTATAGAAATGGAAAAACCAAAAATTACAATGATCTCATGTAGAAAAAAATGCCCTCTTTTTTGCTCCTAGGAGACATTTTTCCAAATAATCAAATAATAGGAAAAGAAATAGTATATATTTGCATTAATGGTTAAGAATTAATTTCCTCTGACCACTTAAGCAGAACCTTATTTCCATTATGAAATGTGGTTATTGGTTTGATATTCTATTCATCCGCCTCCACGTAGAATTCATTAAATTAACTCCTGTGTACAGATTTTAAAACAGTCAGATTGTTGTTATCTCTGCTGTGTGAATCGGAAAGCCTGCCCTATCTTGTAATCATCACCCTCTTCTATTTCTCACAATTCACTGTACCACATAATCAATATACGTCTTGACTATGGAACATGGGGAGGCCTCAGTAGTTTCTCTGTAGTTATGTAATTAAATTTATGATTTACATTTGAATTTCTTCTCAAGGGCTTATCTATATGGCTTTAAAAGCTATACATCCAATGTTGAGCAAAAAGCCATTTGCTCAATGCTCTGGAGAGAAATGAAAGGGATGTTGCATTTACAGTGGGTTGGTGGGGCGTGGTGGCTCACACCTGTAATCTCACCACTCTGGGAGGCCGAGGCAGCTGAATCACCAGAGCTCAGAAATTGGAGAACAGCCTGAGCAAGATCAAAAACTCTGGTCTCTACTGAGGAAAACCCAGCTGGGCGTTGTGGCAGGCACCTGTAGTCTCAGCTACTTGGGAGGCTGAGGCAAGAGAATCACTTGAGCCTAAGAGTTTGAGGTTGCTGTGAGCTGTGAAGGCACTATACTCTACCTAGGGTGACAAAGTGAAACTCTGTCTCAAAAAGTAAGTAAGTAAATAAATAAATAATTATAAAGTGCTCTGCTTAGTTGTTGGCTTTATGTAAATATTAATCGTAGTCATAATAAAAATACTGGAATAATCAGACTCGGAGGTTATGATACTGTCTAAAGCCTCTAATTTTAAAATCCTGGTTAACCTTGAACACCCATCACAGTAAGTGGGGAGATCTGGGTTCATGGATCTGAAAATATGTGCCTCAGATAAAAAGACATGAGGGAATATGAACCACAAAAGAAGAAGTGAAAATCATCGGAAAATTGTGTAAAGTCTAATGTTACTGCATAGAGGAAGGAGTCCTAAACTATGCTGACATCATTAGAACACCCTTCAAAGGTCACGAGGGTATATAGGACAGATAAAAGAGATAATTTATGCAAAGGAAAGTAAAGCAACACAAGTTGTCACTTTTTGGGTCCAAGTGTGAGTCTTCTGCACTAGACTGATGCTACTATCATTACTAACTACAACTTATCTCATGTGCACTTTTTCTTTTCTCTGCTTCATTTTGGTCATTGCTGCCTAGTCAAAATTTTTAATATATAGTTCATTTGCAAAAACCATTCGTTGTACTCCATAACTTGTCCCCATCACTAAAATTCTCATCCATAGTGTGCACCATTTTTTATCAGGTGACCTCAGCTTGCCTCTGCAATGGTTTTCAACCTCATACCCTGCATGCAGACTACAGTCCCCTTAAATAAACTCCTTCTATTTCAAAGTAATTACATCAATCTTTTTGTTCTTTACTCATTTATTTACTGACATTCATTTTGCCAGCAAAATCTTATAGTGTTCAAATTGTGCATGGCACTGTGCTGTTTCTCAGGAATACACAATCATATTTGCTTGCTTTCCATGGGGTTTATAGTATAGTGGGTGAAGAAATAATATTCATAAATTATAATAGCATATATACAGCAGTCCCCAGGTTACAAATGAGATAGGTTCTATAGGTTTGATCTTGAGTTCAATTTATATGTAAGTTGGAACAATATATTTATCTATTTTCTGTAGTAGCCTCTTTTTTTATTTTTATTTTTATTATTTTTTTTTTTTGAGACAGAGCCTCAAGCTGTCGCCCTGTATATAGTGCCGTGGCATCACAGCTCACAGCAAACTCCAACTCCTGGGCTTAAGCGCATCTCCTGCCTCCACCTCCCAAGTAGCTGGGACTACAGGCGCCCGCCACAACGCCTGGCCATTTTTGGGTTGCAGCCGTCATTGCTGTTTAGAGGCCCAGGCTGGATTCGAACACGCCAGCTCAGGTGTACATGGCTGGTGCCTTAGCCTGTTGAGCCACAGGCGCTGAGCCTGTAGTAGCCTCTTTTTGTAAATAGATGTTGTAGGTCAATCAGATTCTTGTAACCTGCTGACTGCCACCTGTATTATATATAGAAATAAAGATAAGTTACATTAACTTCAAAGATGATCATCTAAAATCAAAATATCTCCGATTGTATGTGAAGCCCGCACACTGTACTCCATGACTGAATTATTGTACACAGCTATGACTCAATAAAAAATAATTAAAAAAAAATAAAAAATAAAAATAAAATCAGATTCAGACAGTCAAGAAGGCTGTCATAGAGGTCAGAGATGAGTGTGCCTATATGGTAATTAGAATCTAGCTAAGTGAAAAGGGAGGGTGGAATGACATTTCAGGTAAAGAGAATGCTTTGTGTAGAGCATGATATGATCTCATTGGAAGCTGATGATATACACGTGTTTCATTTATATGTGAATATTAATGAGTAAGTTATCCAAGTACCATGTACTGTAAGAAGTGTGACTTTGGAGTCTTCTACCTATAAGATCATTTCATCTTATATTATTTCATTATAGCGTTCAAATTTTGCATAGCAGAAATAATTTTACTTCTTTCTTTGCAACTTGCATGACTTTTATTTATTTATTACCCTGATTGGGCTAGGAATGGGAACTTCCATTCCTATGTTAAATAGAAATGTAAGAGTGAGCATCCTTACCTTTTTTTGATTTTGGAGAAAGAGTTTTCATTTTTCGATTTTGACTCTGAGGTTAGCTGTAGGCTTTTGTAGGTAACCTTTATAATGTTGAGGTAAACTGTACCTATTTTTGGAGTGTTTTTATCATAAAAGAGGCTTGAATTTTTTTCAAATGCTCTTTGTGCACCTGTTGAGACCATCATGTGCTTTTTACCCTTCGTTCTGTTAATGTGGCACATCCCTCACGTGAGGAGTTATTATTCAACCAGTGTGAAGTTTCATTTATGCAAGGTGAGTTAAGTTCTAGAAATCTGCTGTACATTATTGTGAAAATAGATACAAATGCTATATTGTGCACATAAAATTTCATTAAATGTTCCTGCCAAAACAAAAACAACAATTACAACAACAAAGGGGCAGGTGGAATCTTTCAGAGGTGATAGATATGTTCGTACCTTGATTGTGGTGATGATTTCATGGCTGTGTACATTTCTCAAAAATAATAGAAGTGTATATTTTAAAAATGTACAGTTTCTCATAATTTATACCTCAAAAGAGATATTTTTAAAAGCCTGAACATTAATCCCTAAAGACCCATCTTTGAGGGACCTTAAGTTAGGAGGTTGAAGATTAGATTTACATTTATGAAAGTATTTTGTAAGAAATATACAGAGGATAATTAGAAAAAAAGTACAAAACTGATAGAGGGTGGAGTAAGTCAGGGTAATTAGTATATTAGGAGAAAATACATAGAAGCCAAAATTAAGACAAGGTGTAGAAAGAAAGTTTTGTCTAAGGTAGAACAAAAATTATTGAATAGATGCAACGAGATTTTGTGGCTTATTAGATATAATGGGTAATGTGTGTAATTTAGAAGATGTCTAGTGTTATTTACAGGTGAAAGTTGTTCAGGCCGTGAGACACTGACTCAAAAAATATGGTACACTTTTGATAATATAGTCAATTTTCGTACATTTGAAAGTTTCAAGGACATCTCCTTTGTAACGAGAGTTGTATATTTAAAATGGCAATCAGTTGAAGTTACACTTTTTTTCATTTATAGACAAAGTTCTTATAGCTTAAAAAAAAGCAAAATTTTATGCAATGTAAAATTTAACCTCAGTTGTTAGCCAAACAAATGGATAAGGTTTTCAACAATCCTATAAAATTGTTCCTTTTTAGTGATCCAAAATATTTGCTAAATATTTATTGTTTAGCATTCACAGCTAAAACTTTGAGCATTTCTACAAAATATTCCTAACTTAGTAACAGCTTATTTTTTCACGTTGGACTAACTAGAGTGTTACTGTAGCTATAAGAGTAATAACGCTTTATATAATAACATTAACAAAGAGCAGTAGTGTTGTCTCAATAAGGTTAAGTAAATGGAATTGATAATATAATTAATGTTTTTAATATTTTTTAATTTATTCTTTTACATAATTTATTCACTATAGTAAGGGTGGGTAAAACACTTGTGGCTTGGGGCCAAATCTAACTATACCTTTCTATTTGCCTATTTCTTTTTGGCTGCTTTTGTGCTACCGCAGCACAGGTGAGTTGTAACTGAGAACATCTAACCTGTGAAGGCTAAAATATGTATAATATGGTCACAGAAAAAGTATTTTAATCCCTACACTAGAGAATTATAAATAGCCTATTTCATATGTAGGTAAATATTCCCATGGGAGTTTTGATTTTTGTGGGGCACTCACAGGATAGAGAACGTCAGTCTCACAACTCAGGAGAACACTAATCCGCACAGATTTCATGTGTCTCCCAAAAATTTGTACCCACCCAAAACCTGTGAATGTGACATTATTTAGGAGTAAGGTCTTTGCAGATATAATCAAGTTAAGACATAGGCATATTGAAATAGGGCGGCCACAACATTCTTTATTGTATTTAAGACATTGTATATTGGATTATTGCCAGTGGACATGTGGGTACTCACGGGAAGAGTCGTATTGTGATGTGCTTACATTGCTAGAAATAATGATTTAATAAGCTTAAAACCATTTTTAAAGTGTTTATTATCAGTGGTTTTGGAATTGAATTAAGGACATGAATGCAGATAATGGACAAAAGGGATCAGAGACAGGAGAGAAGTGGATCAGAGGAAAACAGGTGCATTTAGACTGCAGAAGCAATACTGGGAGCTCCAATTCTGTTGCAAAGTGACAACCTGAAGCCTTGTCTTTCCAGAGCTTACTCCTCCCCCCCAAAAGGAAAGAAAATGGTGACTAATTTTCACATAAATTGGATTCAATTTTGACCAAAGTACATTACTTAAACATTAATTTTTAATTCAACTTGTCAATATGTTGTTTAGGATATTGCATCCTCACTCATAAGTGAAATATGTTTGTGATTTCCCTTTATAACAATATATTTTCTCCAATTTCCATATCAAGGTGTATCCATATAAAGTAGAATGATTTTGAAATATTTCTTCTTTTTCTATTATCGATAAGATTTGGCATGATCTGTTTTTTGAAACTCTCTTTTACTTTTATTTATATAATATTAGTTGTCTATTTTCTGAGACTTTGGAAAAAAATAAGTTAACTGATGACTACATACTGAACCTCAGAGTCAAAGCACTCTATAATGTCTTATTTGACAATGTGAACGTTGCTTTCTTGGCATTATTATTACTAATATTGCTTAATATTTTGATGCAGTAATCGTCTGTTTTCTTTTCTGAATGTATTTATTTTCGTTCATTCTTTACATGGTTTTTGTTTCTAGTCCTTATCTTAAACATTGTTATTGTTATTAAATTTTAAGCCTTTTAAATTCTGTGAAGGCAAAAAGTGGAAACCTAATTAACACATGTAAAAAAAATAACAGTTTGTGCACATTGAACCCATCACATATTCAAAATTATTATGAATTAATATTATTTGATTAGATGGCCTAAAAAAAAAAAGAAAAAGAAAATTACCTGGGCATGGTGGCACTCGTCTATATTCTCAGCTACTTGGGAGGCTAAGGCAAGAGGATTACTTGAGCCCAAAAGCTTGAGGTTACTGTGAGCTGTGATGATATCAGGGCACTCTACCAAGTGCAACAGAGTAAAACTCTGTCTCAAAAAAAAAAAAAAAAAAAAAAAAGGAGAGAGAAAGAAAGAGAAAAGCATAACAGAGTTATTTAATGTTTAACATGACACAGGAATCTTGAAAAATGGAGATGCAAAGACAAAGGGGAGATTCTTCGGTCTATTTTTAAGTATGATGAAAAATGGACAGCTGTGTAGAAATATGATTAGACAAAAGGCTATCATCTAATGTGAATTGACTGAGTGGAAGAAACTAAGTGAGGCTTATCTGCTCAGATTCTTCTTGGCTTCTCTGTGTTAAGTATATTTTCCTTGTGGGTATGAGCCATGAACCCTGTGGAATAGGGGTCTTTAGACCTACCCTCAGGGAAGAGTAGCTCAGAGAATTTTTTTGTGACCAGCTTCTAAGTAAAAGAACAGGGAAGATTAGTGTTAGAGTAATATGTCTAAGTTTTATAGATGACTTTGAGAGATAGGGACCCTGGTTTCTATTATGTGACTCACCTTGGGGAAGATAAATTCTAGTTTCTATGGCTTGCATCAGGGAATAATCAGTGGTGAAAGACAGGAGGGCCAGAAAAGATCAGAGAAAATTTTTATTTCTGGAGCTGCTTCTGAGGCCTTTACTTTGGAGTATCATTTTACCCAATATAACTAATAAAGTAACAAATGAATATAATATTTAAGATAATAAAAGGAAATAGAATAATCCAAATAAATAATTGATTTCAAAAATCAATAAAAAGTAACACCAAAGAAGCTAAAAAGAAAAGAACAAAGGGACATAAAATATAGAAGTATGGTTTGCTGAAATCCAGATCCATCAATAATTACATTAAATATGAATGAACTAAATGGAACCTTAAAAAGACAAAGACTTTCATATAGGGTTAAAAGAAATCAAAACTCAACTCTCTGGTAATTACAAGGTCATATTAATGTATGTAGAAAGGTTAAAAGTAAAGTATAGAAAAATATTTACTGTGTCAACAATAATAGGAGAAAAGCTGATAAAGCCATATTAATATAATATAAATTAGAACATGAAACAAAAACATTTCAAAGTGAAAAAGGAGTATTTTATGAAAATAATTGTTCAAGTAATCAGAATTCACAAGAACACTAAATTTGCAAATACATAAAATATAGTGTAGAAATTATAAAGTAAAATTTATCACAGCTACAGAAAGAAACTGATATTTATATCATTGGTAGAGGGTTTTTGAATACATTCCCATGCTAGTGATACATGTATAAAAGCTAGCAAAAGAAATCAATAAATATATAGACTATTTTAAAATTCCAATGACTAAATTAATTCTAACAGCTATTGCTAGCAACTATATTTATTAACTGCAGGATATACATTCTTTTCAAGTACCAAGAGAATATTTAAAGAAATCGACCTAGTGACAAAGTGACCACTGTGTAACAAAGGTAGAAGTTTCTAAATAAAAAGAAAGAATCTCTATATGTTTAAAAATTGAGAAATCAGCATTTTAATAGACCATCAGTTGAAGGCAAAGTCATAAGAAAATATTACGTACCTAATGAAAATATTATTATGTATCAAACATCTTATATGCAGTTGATATAAAATGCAGACTTCTTATAAAATGATGCATTGAGGAATTATTTTTTAATTTATATGTATATATTAGAAAATTAGACTGAAATTCAAAGATCTATTTAAAGGAGTTAGGAAAAGAACATCAAATTATACCTAAAGAAAGAAGGAAAGAAATAATGTAAGAACAGAAATTAATGAGGTAGAGACCAAGCTTAAAATAGAGGTCAGAAAATATAAGTTGATTCCTTGCTAAGATTTATAAAATTGATAAATTCAGGTAAAGTTGATTAAAGAGTAATCAAAACTAAAGATAATATCAAAAATTGTCCACCAATACTGTGTGAAACACAATTGTATAAAGACACAAGTCACCAATAATGGCATAAGAAAAAATAGAAAAACAAGACAGATTTAGGCTATTAAATATACAATCTATATTTAAAAACGCTCTCCCAAACAAAGCTCTAGCCATACATGGCTTCAATAGTAAATTCTACTATATTTCGAAGAAAAAAATATAACCAATATTACATAAACTCTTTTTTAAAATTTCAGATTAATTTGAAGGTACAAATGTTTCAGTTACATTATTATCTTTTCTAATGTAAAGTGCAAGTTGTAGTTGAGTCCTTCACCCAGGGGGTGTGCTGAACACCCTCACATTGTGCACATTAGGTGAAACCTCCCACAGTCACTCTTCTTCCCCCTAAACTGCATGTGTTTTTCTTTCATGTAGGGGTGTAGTTGTTTATATACGGCTTCATATTATTACTGAGTACATCGCATACTTGTTTCTCCATTCTTGTAATACTTTGCCAAGAAAAATGAATTTCAACTCCATCCAGGTAAACACAAAAGATGTGAAGTCTCCATCTTTTCTTATGGGTTAACAGTATTCCATGGTATACATATACCACAGTTTGTTAATCCATTCATGGGTTAATGGGCACTTGGGTTGCTTCCATGTTTTGGTAATTGTGAAATGAGCTGCAATGAACATTCTAGTGCAAATTTCCTTGCAGCAAAATAATTTTTATCTACAAGGTAGATACCTAGTAATGGTATTACAGGATCAAATGGAAGGTTAACTTTTAGTTTTTTGACAGTTTTCCATACTGCTTTCCACAGAAGTTGTATTAGTTTACAATCACACCCAAGCAATGCAAAAGTGTTCCCTTCTCTCCAAGTCCATGCCAGCATCTGCAGTTTTAAGATTTTGTGAAGTGAACTAATCTCACTGGGGTTAGGTGATATCTCAGAGTGGCTTTGATTTGCATTTCTCTGATGATTAAGGATGATGAGCATTTTTCCATGTTTGTTGACAATTCATCTGTCATCTTCAGAGAATTTTCTCTTCAAGTCTCTTGGCTACTTACAAATGGAATTGTTTGCTCTTTTCTTGATGATTAATTTGAATTCTCAGAAGATTCTAGTTATCAGTCCTTTGTGAGATTCATAGCATGCTAAATCTGCTCCCATTCCGAAGGCTGGCTGTTTGCTTTGGTTGTGGTACCTTCAGCAGTACAGAAGCTTTTTAGCTTGATCATGTCCCATTTATTTATTTTTGTTATTGCTGCAATTGACAGGGTTGTCCTTTCCCAGAGCAATTTTGTCAAGTGTTCTCCTTACAATTTCTTCTAGAATTTTTATTGTTTCATGTCTTAAATTTAAATCTTTTTTCCAGTAAGAATCAATTTTTGTAAGTGGTGAGAAGTACGGGTCTAATTTCAGGCTTCTGCATGTGGTTAACCAGTTCATAACAAATGCTGAAGTTCTGGGCTGAAAACATTTAGATGAGAATAATTTATAGATGCTGATTATGCTTACTATTTCTACTAAACATTGTATTGGAGATCTTAGCTAGAATAAAGTGAAAAAAAGGAAGAAATAAAATTGTTATATTTGCTAATGACATGTTTCTGTAATAGAAAATGTGACGGCATCTACAAAGTAATTGTTAGACTATGTGATGTAGCAAGTTTGCTAGATACCAAATCAATATACAAATGTAATTATATTTCCATGTAAAAGCAAAAACATGTTTGGATAATCATGTAAAGGGATATCACTGGCAGTAGCATCAAAAATATCCACTAAGAATAAGCTTTTTTTTTTTTTTTTTGCAGTTTTGGCCGGGGTTGGGGTTGAACCTGCCACCCCCAGTGTATGCGGCTGGTGCCCTACTCCTTGAGCCACAGGTGCCACCCAGAATAAGCATTTTTTTAAAGATGTTTAAGACCTTTAAGTGGAAAACTACAAAACATGAATTACATGAAAATTTAAGAGGATAATGTGAAGTGTAAATTATACTCACAATTTGGAAGACCCAATATCATAAAATTACGGCTTCTCTCCAAAGTAATCTAAACATTTAATTATATCCCAGTATAAAAACCAAGAGTTTTTTTATTTATTTAAATTTTTGTATGAAACTTGACAATCTGAATCAGAAATTTACATATGAAAAAACGACCAATAGTATCCAACACATAAGTAAACTTGAAAAAAATCAGAATGGCCACAAATATGTGAAAAATTTCTCAACCTCATTACTCATAAGGACATGCAAATAAAAGCCAGAAACACTATTATGTATGAACAAATCAGGGTAACTAAAATTAAAAATAATATTTACACCACCACATTTTGGCAAGAAAGTGAATCAGATCTCTCATAATTTATTGATGGTGGTGTACTTTTTCACAACAAATCTGGAAATCAGTTCAACTGTATCTACTAAAGTTGGTGATTTGTATAAGTTTGACTTTATTTCACAGATGGAATAGCTGTAAATTCAAATATATAAAGATGCACTAAATGCCATTTAATGTTTTCTGTACATTACGTACTTTGTGTTTTATCAGCTTTATTGTTAGAGGTAGAAACTACATAGATAGAATAGCAATGTATTTCAAGTTATGAAAACTGCCTTTAGTTTACTTAGTTGAGCCCTTCTTTTACCTCATTGTCTACTCCCCCAAGGTGAAGGGATTGGAATCGTTCAAGTCTTGGCCTGAACAGGGAAGGCACAGATAGATTTGCCATCCTCGCCATAGCATAGGTAGCCTCTTCCTCTCCCTCCCAAGTTACTTTGTTTTTTCTGGGCTTGGTCCATTGCCAGTCTTGATTTAAATTGAAAATTCTTTCAGTGATTTCAATTTTCAGCATATACATAACAGAAACGCATGCGTGATTTTAGACAGCAAAAACAATAATCTAAATGTTCACCAACAGAAGAGTGCACAATTAATTTGTGATACATTGCCACGCTGAGAGAATAAATCATTAAAAATGACTCAGTATAGCCACAAAAAATAATACAGATGAATTTCACAAACATATCACTGAGAGACAGAAATAAGGTGTTCATAATCTAAAGACAAATAGGAATGTGAGTATAATGTCATCATAGTGTTTTCTTGGAAGAAAGGGTAGGATGATAGGGAGGGGCCTTCTTCATTTTCTTTTTTCACTTTTTTTACTATATATATTGTATTTAAGATGTTCCAACTGATGCTTTGATATGCATATACATAGTAGTATGATCACTATAATTAAACAAATTAATATACTAAAGATGGTTCATTTTTTTTAAATCTGGCTTTCTTTTTAATTACTAAATCATAGTTGTGTACATAAATGCAATCATGGGGTACAATGTGCTGGTTTTACATACAATTTGAAATATTTTCATCGAACTTGTTGACATAGGTAATGTCCTTTTTTTTATTTTATTTTTTTCTTTTTTTGAGACAGAACTTCAAGCTGTGACCCTGGATAGAGTGCTGTGCCATCACAGCTCATGGCAACCTCCAATTCCTGGGCTCAAGTGAGTCTCCTGCCTCCACCTCCCAAGTAGCTGGGACCACAGGCACCCACCACAACGCCCAGCCATTTTTTGGTTGCAGCCGTCATTGTTGTTTGGCGGGCCTGGGCTGGATTCGAACCCGCCAGCTCAGGTGTATGTGGCTGGTGCCTTAGCCTGTTGAGCCACAGGCGCTGAGCCATAAAGATGGTTCTTTATGTTCACTTTGTGCAAATTATTGAGTTGTACACCTTTGTGTATATTTACGCATGTTTCCTCACAATAAAAATTTAGAAAATAAATTGTTAATGTCTAAACTTTTAATGACAAGTTATAAAATTTAGGTCCCAGGGCAAATATGATGTCCTGTAAATATAGACTCAAATATAAATGGCCAGAATATTACATTCTAGACAAAGAGTATGACGTGAAAGGCATACCTAGAAAATATTTCTTGATTCCTTCACATAATTAATAAAATGTGCCACTATTCAAAAATTTAACATCAGTATTGTCTAACAGATTGGTAACAGCAGTTGTAACAAATCCCTAGTTAACAGCCACTCAAAACTCAGAGACGAAAGGTCATCATAGACCAATCAGTACCAGCAGGAATGTGGTGAACACAGCCAACGTTAATCTAGGTTAGCCCAGATCAGCTGGTCCTAAGATTAAAGGTAAAGTTTTTGACTGTAGGTCATTTGTTAAATCTATTATATAGGCTGATGTGAGACCTATGTTTCAGGTGATTTGTTACATAATAGAGAACTGATATACCCCTTCCCTTCTCCATTCACTATTTCCCTCTTCATTATTATCAATATTGTACAATCATTGTTTAGTGAATCCATTCACCAAATATTCTATCATCTGCTAATCGCGTCTTAGCTTTAAATGTGTTAATGCATATGAGTACATATTATGTTTATTTACGTTGTAGCTATCTCATGAAGCTAATTTGTGTTTTGTTTTATGTGAATAAATGAAGAAATACTATTATTTATTCTAGAGTTATTAGGAGGACAAATTTAGATAGCATGACAATACCTGGTACATTATGAGAATTCAATTAGCTATGATTGCATGGAGGAACAACGAAGTAAATGTTAGAGATCCAGGGTCAGTGTACTCCTTTGCTTTAAGATGACAATTCTTTAATCATTAACAAGTCATTTTCACTTCCTGGATTTTAGGAAGTTTTTATTTTCACTTGAAAGAGATGAGTGGAATCAGTAAGGTTACTTCTAACAAGCTCTAAAATGTTTTGATTTTGTTATGGTTCCTGTACCTTTTCTTTTTCCATTGACTCTAGTTCACCCACTTATATTCATTTTTCAGTCTTGCATAATGTAAGCTTGCACACGGTTTATTTACTTTAGGTATTTGTTCAGTTGTCTGTAATGCAGACTCTACAGCAGACCTGACATCTAATAGGTCCTTAATAAATCATTATCGAATTGAATTATTTTCAAAGGCTGAATTTTGCAGGGATCAGAGAGTATTAGTTTAATATAGCATAGTGTTATACACACACATATATGCATGTATATTAAGAAATAATAATGATAATGTACTTAAAGTTTGACTTCATTTCATAGGAGGAATATCTATAAATTCAAACATGCAAGAAATTAGTAAATGCCATTGAATGCTTTATGTTCCATTAGGTACTTTGTGTTTTATCAGCTTTTTTGGCAGAGACAGAAACCATATAGATAGAAGGGCAATATATTTCAAGTTATGGAAACTGCCTTTAGTTCACTTAGTTGAGCCTTTCCTCTACCTCATTCTCTACTCCCCAAGGGTGAAAGGACTGTAAACATTCAAGTCTTGGCCTGAACAGAAAAGACACGGTTAGAATCGCCATTCTAGACATAACATGGGCTGCATCTGCCTCTCCCTTCCAAGTGACCTTCTCTTTTCCGGGCTTGCTAACTTTATTCTCTTTCTTTGAACAGGAATCTACTAAAAAATCCAAGGATTTCCCTGATACCTTTCTTATTATGCAAAACAACAGTGTAAAAAAGAAATATCTGTCTCAGAGCATTTGTCAATCACTGTACATTCGTTGTGTAACGAACTATATTAGTTGCCAAAAAAATGTAAATAATGATAGTTAAAATATTTTATCATTTGAAATCATGTGACAAATCATTGTATAAAATAAAATGCATACAATGGTAATCTTCATATAGATATATACAGATGCACTTTACATAAAGCAGAACCCACACATGTGGACTTTAAAACATTCCACTCTCATAGTTTCCTTAGTATGATAGTAGTTAGGTCCAATATTGGATTCTTCGTATTGTGAGAATGTGGGCGACTCTTCCGGTTACCCTTCATTAGGAGACATTTTCTCATACTGAATTCACTGATTCAGGGCTTTCAAGAACAGTTCTTTCAGATTCAAGCCTAAACACTCATGCTTATAAAAAGATAATAAATGAATATAACCAATCAGAATGATATTAAAAGTATTCTCAGCAAATGTACAAAATAATAAATTTGGCTTAGAAAAAGAGAGGTATTTGTTAGAATCATCTGATTAACACTAAAAATTGCTCTGGATCACATTTGGTGTGGGGGAAAAAAAGAGAAATAAGTATTAAAAGATGAGTAAACAAACTAACCCCGTTAATTAATGTTGATACTATTTTTGTGTTATAAAGCATAGTTATAGCCCCTGAGGGAAAATGAACATTGGCTAAGCGAAAAAAAAATTGTTAATATACTGCCAAGATTTTGTATTTGGCCACTAAGCAGACATAGTTAGCACAATGAGCAATACAACAGCAAGTAAAATATTTAACGAAAAAATGTTAATGTGAGTGATTAGCTCAACTCAGTTAATAAAGTCATGTTTATTGGAATCTCTACCTTAATGCAAACCTAGTGCTCTGCTTTTCTGGAATCACTGATGAAACCAAATGCACCTTGAACTGTTAACTGTTCCTGTAATGATTTGGTACCTTCATAGTACTTTAAGGGATATAAATAAGAATTACAGTGTGTTCTCAACTAGATATGACAAGTTAATCATCCACATATATACATTTAGTAAGTAATATCCTGTATTTGTGCTCACAAAGTGAAAAATTTTCATACCAAAACTTGGAAGAAATTATGAAAGAAATTCTTGGAGAAAATTGTATAGACTATCTTTTCTTATCCTTTTTCCTCTTTTTTCTTTTTTATTTGAGACAGAGTCTCACTCTGTCACTCTGGGTAGAGTGGTATGACATCATCAATGATCACAACAACTTCAGTCTCGTGGGCTCAAGAGATTCTCTTGCCTCAGCCTCCTGAGCAGCTCGGACTACAGGTGCACTGTGCAACACCTGGCCAGTTTTTCTATTTTTAGTAGAAATAGAATCTCGCTTTTCCTCAGCCTGGTCTCAACCTCCTGAGCTCAAGCAATACACCCACCTCAGCCTCCCAGAGTGCTAGGATTATAGGTGTGAGCCGCTGCCCTGGCCTCGACTATCAACTATCATTAATTGAGGGCGGGGAGTAAATAATCCATTATTCACCAACAATAAAGGTGTTGTGAATATTGGTTATTTTAACCCCTTGTCCAGCATGTTTTCCCTCTATTTCCAGTAATTATGTCACCTTTGTCTCTGATAAACACCAAACAATTTCCCTTTAAATTGACTCTATTGAATTCCAAACACAGAGACTGGAAAGCCAATTACACACCCGACTTTAGTGATTAGTCCAATCACGGTCATATCATTCACATCAGAATACACAGAAACACAGAGGCTCAAACTGCCAAGGGTCACCACTCTGAGCCTAGAAATGAACCCATTCCAGAGTCAAGGAATGTCTCCTGGTGGCATCTTTTGAACTCTGAATCAGTTCTTACTTGAACTCAAATCTAAGCTTAGAACATTCAACTAAAGGTGGTCTTGACTTACAATGTTTCAACTTAACAGGTTTTAAATTCACAATGGTACAAAAGCGACATGCATTCAGTAGAAACTATACTTCATGTACCCATACAACCATCCCGTTTTTGTTTTCAATACAGTATTCGATAAGTTACATGAGATGTTCAATATCTTGTTATAAAATGGATTTTGTGTTAAATGATTTTCCCTACTGTAGGCTCATGTAAGTGTTTTGAACACATACAGGTAGGTTAACCTAAGCTGTGATATTTGGTAGGTTAGGTGTATTAAATGCATGTTCAACTTATAACATTTTCATTTTATGATGGGTTTATCAATATGTAATCTCATGGTAAGTCAAGGAGCATCTGTATTCAGTAACATGAGCCAGAAAAATATTTTCGCTTTTTTTTTTCTGTTGACTCTGAATTGCATTGCCTTCTGCTTCTTAATAAAATAATTCTAAACCACACAAAAAAAAAAAAACAAAAGGAAAAGCAAAACAAAAAAAAGCACTTGTCTGGTACAGCAATGGGTGTTTCATTAGCCAATCCCTGGAATTCCTTCAAGATCAGAGCAGTAGGTATATGAAAGAGAGGGTCAATAGCCAAGAGGAATGATGGCTGTCAAAGCAATGACTGTGCATCCCAGGGGGAGCTGAGGCAGTCCTCCCGGGTAGGGCGTTCAAAGCCCTGTAGAACAAATGCAGACCTGGCAGAATCACTGTGCTAACTAGTGAGAATCTGCTATGAATCAATGAACTTCAGCCTGCTCCATCCCTGACTGTGCTGATTTACACCATTCAGCAAGGGGATGAAATATTCTGGCTTGTTCCGTTCTCCAAGTTTAGCTTTCTTGCTACTGTCCCCTAACCATTAAAATTCCCCAAAGGCATAGGTACAAATAAGGTCTGTGTAGGTTGTACTGAAATAAGAGAATGAAGTAACCCTCATCAGTGGAATATAAATTTGCCCTCCAGGGCAAAGCTTTCAATTCCCCCCTCCAGATATGATGTTGGCTGTGTGTTTGCCATATATGACTTTCATCATTTTGATGTACTTTCCTTCTAAGCCTAATTTTTTGAAAGAGTTTTTATTATGAATAGGATCTGGATCATTGAATGCTTTTTCAGCATCTTTTGAAATGATCAGATGGTCTTTGTTTTTGTCTATGTTTGTGTGGTGATTTATTGATTTGTGTATACTGAACATCCCTAGGATAAAACCCATTTGATTGTGGTGAGTTATTTTCTTTGAGGTATTAAATTTGGTTTGCTAGCATTTTTGTGAACTTTTGCATTTATGTTCATAAGGGGTCTATAGTTTTAATTTTTGGCATTGAGTCCTTTGCTGACTTTGATAACATACTGATCCTGGCTTTGTAGAATGAGTAAGAGGGGATTACCCCTTCTTGACATTATGGAATACATTCTGTAGGATAAATGTGGGTTATTCTGTGTTGGTCTGGTGAAATTCAGCTGTGAATCCATATGACCTAGGATTTTTTTGTTGGGATATTTTTTATTACTGCCTTAATCTCATTGCTCATTATCAGTCTGTTCAGAATTTCTATTTCTTGGTGGTTTAGGCTTAGGAAGTTGCTTATACACAGGTATGATTTAATAATAAAAATAATAATAATAATAAAAATTTAAAAAAAAAAGACTTTATCCATCTCCTGTGTGTTTTCTGGCTTGTGTTCATAAAGGTTTTCAAAGCATTCATGGATGTTGTATTTGGGGGCAATATGTTATAATGTCTCCTTTTTTCATTTTTGACTGAAGTTATTTGAATCCATTCTCTTCTGTTTCTGACTAATTTGCATAGCAACTTATCAATTTTATTGATATTTTCAAAGAGCCACCTTTTTGTTTTGTTGATCCTTTGTATTTTTTATTTTTATTTTCTTTTCTTTTTTCATGTCAGTTAATTCTACTATGAGCTTGACATGGCTTTTCTTCTGCTAGATGTGAAGTTGGTTTGTTCTTCTTTTTCTATTCCTTAAGATTGGACCTTAGGTCAGTGTTTTTTAGCCTTTTTTTAACTCATGCCACACTTGAACGTATAGTTAAACTTCTATGGCATGCTTAAATTATGTTGACAAAAAAAAATTAAAAAAAGAATAAACTTATTGTGTTTTTAACTTCTTTTGAAAATAATTTAATTAAATAATTTTTAAATTTTTTTCATGGCACACATAAGATCCTCTCAGAGTGACATGGCACACCAGTTGAAAATCACAATATTGGGTTGCTAATTTGTGATCTTTATGTCTTTTTGATATAAACATTTAAGGCCATGAACTTCACCCTTAGCACTGCTTTTAATTGATCCCATAAATTTTGACAGCTTTTGTTCCCTTTGTCATTCATTTTGAGGAATCTTTTGTTTTCCATTTTAATTTCATCATTAACCAAAGGATCATTCAGCAGTAGGTTGTTTAGTTCTCATTACTTTGTGTGGATTTGAGAGTTCCTCTTTGAATTGATTTCTAGTTTTTTTCCACTGTGGTCTAAAAAGATACGTGGTATGATTTTAATATTTCTGATTTTCCTCACACTTGTCTTGTGGACTAACATATGCAATATTAGAAACTGGCCCCATGTTCTGGTTGGGGGCAGAGTGTACAGTACGTGTCTGTTAGGTTCACATGTTTCAGAATCTGGTTTAAATCCAGTGTTTCTTTGCTGATTTTCTGCTTTGACGATCTGTCCTGTTTTGTCAGTGAGGTGGTAGACTCCCCAGTGATAAGATGCTACTGTGTACTTCTTCACTTAGATCAAGTATCATTTGTTTTACAAATATAGGAGCTCCTTTCTTAGATATTAATGTGAATTGGCCCCTTTTTCATCATTGCTGATGAAATATTAATGTGTTTGTATTTAGGACTGTTGTGTCTTCTTGCTGATTGGCCCCTTAATCATCATGTACTGACCATTTTTGTCTTTTTTTAAATCATTGTTTATTTTGAGTCAATTTTATCTGATATGAGGATAACTATACCCCATCTTTTTATTTCCACTTGCCTGAATTTTTTTTTTTTTTTTTTTTGAGACAGAGTCTCACTTTGTCACACTCAGTACTATGCTGTAGTGTCATAGCTCACAGCAACCTCAAACTCTTGGGCATAAGTGATCTTTTTGCGTCAGCCTCCTGAGTAGCTGAGATTACAGGTACCTGCCACAATGCCTGGCTATTTTTTCAAGATGGGATCTCGCTGTTGCTCAGGCTGGTCTTGAACTCCTGAACTCAAGCAATCCACCCACCTCGGCTTCCCAGAGTGCTAGATTTCAGGTGTGAACCACTGTGCCTACTCTAGTGTAAAATGTTTTTTTCCCTTTAATTTGAATTTGTGTGAATCCTTCTGAATTAGATAGGTTTCCTGGAGACAACATATAATTGTGTTGTGATTTTTTTCATCCATTTAACCGGTATATGTCTTTTAAGTGGTGTATTAAGACCATTCACCTATGGTGTCACTACTAATATGTGGGATTCTGTTCTGTTAATAGTGTTGAATGTTATTTTTTTTATTTTCCCTCTTGTGCTACTGTTTTATAAGAGCTATGAGCTTTAATCTTCAGATATTTTCATACTAGTATGTATCTATTGTGCTGATCTGTGTGTAAGGTAGCTCTGAGCATTTCCTGCAGATCTTGCAGTGAAAAGTCCTTTAGTGTTTGCTTATCTGGAAAAAAATCTTTATTTCTCCATCATTTATGAAACAATTTTACAGGAAACAAAATTTTGGGCTGACAATTGTTCTGTTTTAAAAGATTAAAAATGGAGCCCAAATCCCTTTGGCTTATAAGGTCTCTGCTGAGAAGTCTATTATTAGTTTGTTGAGTTTTCTATGGTAGGTTAGTCATTACTTTCATTTTACAGTTTGTAGAATTTTATCCTTCATTTTTGCTTTAACCATTTTATTTTCATCTTTTTTATTAAATCACAGCTAAATACATTAGTGCAATCAAGGGGTACAATGTGCTGGTTTCATATACAATGTGAAATGTTTTCATCAAACTGTTTAACATAGCCTTCATGGCATTTTCTTTTTTTTCTTTTTTTTTTTTTTCCAGTGGTAAGACAGAATTTATTTACACCCTCAGTCCAGTTTGGGCTCTGATGGGGTCACTGTCCCAGGAGGCCTTTGCCTCTGGGAACAGGCCACCCTCCAGTGGTTGCCCTTGCATTCTGGACAGGGGCCAGGTGGCTTTCCCAGCCAATGGTGCTTCTGGGGGCAGTCTTTTCCAAAGTGGCCAGTCTGATCACATTGGAGCACTTGATTTTAGCTCCTCTGGTTTCCCTCTGCCCCTGAAAGTTGCTCGTTTGTTGGAGTGCCATTACTAGGGCTGCCATTCTTTTCTGTTCCTTTCTCTCTTTTTTCCTCCTTTCTCTCCAGGTCTCGGTTATAAAAGACCATAGTGGTCATTTTAAGAAAATTCTCCAGGTTATGGTCTGGGCCTAGAGCCAATTTCTGGAGTTTTCTTTGAATGTCTGGAGCTACTTGAGTGATAAAATTGTCTTTTAAAATAATCTGACCCTCTATGGACTCAGGTGTCAATTGGGTATGTTTTCTCATTGCCTCTCTAAGCCTCTTTTTTCTTTTTTTATTAAATAATAGCTGCGTACACTAGTGCAATCAAGGGGCACAATGTGCTGGTTTCATATACAATCTGAAATGTTTTCATCAAACTGCTCAACATAGCCTTCATGGCATTTCTTAGTTATTGTATGAAGACATTTGTATTCTGCATTCAGTAAGTTCCACCTGTTCCCCTCTAGGATGCACCATAGGCATCGCCCCACCAATTACCCTCCCTCCACCCTAACCTCCTCCTCCTTTCCCTTCCCATATTCTTGTGCTATAGTTGGGTTATAGCCTTCATATGAAACCTTTAAATTAGCTTCATAGTAGGGCTGAGTACATTGGATATTTTTTCTTCCATTCTTGACATGCTTTGCTAAGAAGAATATGTTCCAGCTCCATCCATGTAAACACTAAAGAGGTAAAGTCTCCATCTTTCTTTAAGGCTGCATAATATTGCACAGTGTACATGTACCACAGGTTACTAATCCACTCGTGGGTCGATGGGCACTTGGGCTGCTTCCATGACTTAGCAATTATGAATTGGGCTGCAATAAACATTCTGGTACAGATGTCATTGTTATAATGTAATTTTTGGTCTTCTGGGTATATACCTAGTAAAGGAATTATAGGGT
>CAUYRH010046269.1:0-11763 GCA_963574655.1 Perodicticus potto
TTTTCAATTTCATTTAATTCTGCTCTAATTTTGGTTATTTCTTTTCTTCTGCTCGGTTTGGGGTTGGAATGTCCTTCCTTTTCCAGTTGCTTAAGATGCCCCATTAAGTTGTTAACGTCCTCTCTTTCCGTTTTCTTGAGGAAGGCTTGCAGTGCTATAAATTTCCCTCTTTGCAGTATCCCAGAGGTTCCGATAATTTGTGTCTTCATTGTCATTTTGTTCCCAAAATTTGGTAATTTCCTTCTTATTCTCATCTATGACCCATCTATCCTTCAGCATAAGGTTATTTAGCGTCCATGTTTTTGTATGAGTATGCAGATTCCTGTTGTTACTGAGTTCAACTTTATTCCATGATGGTCAGAGGAAGAATTTCTATTCTTTTAAATTTGCTGATGTTAGACTTGTGACCTAAGATGTGATCGATTTTTGAGTATGTTCCATGGGGTGATGATAAGTATGTGTATTCAATTTTATTAGGATGAAATGTTCCTTAGATGTCTGTTAAATCCAGTTGTTGAATGGTTAAGTTTAAGTCTAAAATTTCTTTGCTTAGCTTTTTTCGGGGGGATCTATCCAACCCTGCTAAAGGAGTATTAAAATCTCCAACTACTATGGCACTGGAGGAAATCAAGTTACTCATCTCTATTAGAGTTTTTCTCATAAATTGAGGTGCATTCTTGTTGGGTGCATAAATATTAATAATTGAAATCTCATCATGTTGAGTAGTACCTTTAACAAATATGAAATGTTCGTCTTTATCCTTTTTTACTTTGGTTGGTTTAAAGCCTATTGTATCTGCAAATAAGATTGCAACACTTGCTTTTTTCTGTATTCCATTTGCCTGGAATATAGATGACCATCCCTTCACTTTGAGTCTAAATTTATCTTTTAAGGTAAGATGAGATTCTTGTATGCAGCAGATATCTGGCCTGAGTTTTTGTATCCATTCAGCCAACCTATTCCTCTTTAGAGAACAATTTAAAACATTCACATTAATTGAAAACAATGATAAATCTTTAGAAAATCCATTGGACATTTTAAATTCTTTCATCACTGTGGAAGTTGAAATTTGATAAAAAGTTTCAGGGTGAGTTTACTTTTGTGGTGGAGGATTAGGCTGGTCATTATGGAGGATAGGTCTGAGAATATCCTGGAGAGCTGATTTAGTTATAGCAAATTTCTTCAACATGTGGATGTCGTTAAAGTATTTAATTTCTTCATCATAAATGAAACTCAGTTTAGCTGGATACAGGATCCTGGGTTGAATGTTATTTTGCTTTAGAAGATAAAAAGTCAATGACCACCCTCTTCTAGCTTGAAAAGTTTCAGCAGAGAGATTTGTAGTCATTCTAATACTCTTCCCCTTATAGATTATGGTTTTCTTATGTCTGGCTGCTTGTAGAATATTTTCATTTTAACTTTGGCAAAGTTAATTGTAACGTGCCTAGGAGATGTCTTGTTCAGGTTGAGTTGTCCTGGGGTTCTGTTGTCTGCTATGTGAATTTCATAATCTCTTGACATGCCTGGAAATTTCTCCTTCAAAATCTCATGAAAAAGAGCCTCTGTGCCTTGCAAAGCAACTTCGTCATGTCCAGGGATTCCTATAAGGCAAATTTTTTTTTTTGAGACAGGGTCTCACTATGTCACCCTGGGCAGAGTGCCATGGCATCACAGCTCACAGTAACCTCAAACTCTTGGCCTTAAGCAATTCTCTTGCCTCAGCTTCCCAAGTAGCTGGGACTACAGGTGCCCACCACAACACCCGACTATTTTTTAATGGCAGTTGTCATTGTTGTTTAGCTGCCTTGGGCCAGGTTAGAACCTGCCACCCTGGGTGTATGTGGCCAGGACCCTAACCACTGAGCTATGGGTGCTGCCACATATTCAGAGTTTTATCATTAAGAATAATGTTGCATATTTTCTTTAATCAGTTAAAGGTTTTTTCTGTTGCTAGTTTGTTGAGAGAGTTTATCATGAAAGAATATGTTGAATTTGTCAAATATTTTTTCTGCATTTAATGAGACAATCATGATTTTTTTCTCTTTTATTCTGTTAAAAATGTAAATTACGTTTTCTTTAGTGTTAAACCAGCCTTTAATTCCTTGATCATAATGTGTTATCCTATTTTTATTGCTATGTTTTATTTGCTAATATTTATTAAAGATTTTTATGTCTATCATTATGAAGGTAAACATATGTAGTTTTTATTTCCTTATAATAGTTGTTAGGTTTTAGTATTAGGGTGATGTTGGTCTCATATAACAAGCTGGGAAATAAAGCTATTTATTGTAGGATTGGACAGTTTCTTCCTTAGAGAAGCCACTAGGGCTTGAAGATTTCTCTGGGGGATATTTTTTACTCTGAATGTGTTTTCCTTAATAGATATAAGGCTACTTACATTTTTTTATTTCTTCTTTTGTCAATTTTGTAAATTGATGTATATTAAGAAATTTGTGTATTTAATTTCATTTAAAGTTTTTGATGTATTTGTATACATTTTTATGCTTTTTAATGTTTATGTAGTCTGTATTGAGAAACTCTTTTTCACTCCTTTTAAAATATTTTGTTAATTTGTATTTTCTGTTTTATTACTTTCTTGATCCTTTCAGTAAAAGGCTATTAATTTTCATTAGTCTTTACAAAGATCTAAGTTTTGAATTTGTTGATTTTCTTTATTGTTTGTGCATCTCTTATTTCACCAATTTTCTGTTAATTTTTACTTTCTGCTGCTTATTTTGGATTTTACTTACTCTACTTTTTTAGTTTCTTGTGATACAAGGTAATATGATTCTAAACCTTTCTTCTTGTTACTTATGTTTAATAAAATGTTTAAAGCTACAACTTTTCCATTAACCCCTGCTTTCATAGCATCCCGCAATATTTAAAATTTGTGTTTTCCATATCATTGAGGCCAAAATATATTCTCTTATTTTTGTGATTTTTCTTTGATTTGTGGGTTATTTAGTAGAGTGTTGTTTAATTTCTAAGAATTTATGAATTTCTGTGTAACTTTTTAAAATTTTGAAATAATTATAAAGTCATAGGAAGTTAACAAAAACAATACACAGAAGTTCCATGTATCCTTGGCCCAGTTTTCCCCAATGGTAAATTTTTATATGACTGTAATACATTATCAAAATAAGGAAATTGACAGTGGTACGATCTACAGACATTATTTATATGTGACTGGTTTTACATGCATTTACTTGTATGTGTGTCTGCAATGTTGTCATATGTGTGGATTACTGTAATCATCACACAATCAAGAAGCAAAAGCATTCTACACAATAAAATTCCCTTAATCTCATACCCATTCCCTTCTACTCGCTATTCCTAAATGCTGATAAGTGCTGACCTGTTCTCCATCTCTATAATTTTATCATTTTGAAAATGTTACATACATAGAATCATATAGTATAAAACATTTTGAGATTGGCTTTTTCTCACTCAGCGTAATTTTTTTGGGATTCATCTAAGTAGTTTTGTGTGTCAACAGAAAGTTTCTTATTTATTTATTTATTTATTTATTTATTTTTGAGGTTTTGAAAAAAGTTGTTTTTTTTTCCCCCTTCCCTTTGCTAGAAATTGGCAAAGCTTCAGAAACATAATTCAGAGCTGGAAATACAGAAAGAGCAAATACAATGGAAGCTTCAAGAAAAGACTGAAGAGTTGAAAGGTAAGGCTCAAAGTGACTGTTCAGTCTGCACTTTTGCTGAGTTAGCCAGTCAGTAAACAGTATTAGTGTGATCAGTTTTAGAATCAGAGGTCTCTAATGTATGCTTAGTGTAGTGAGACTGTATTTGCCCCATGAAGAATAACTTTTTTTTTTATTAAATCATAGCTGTGTACATTAATGCAATCATGGTGTACAATGTGCTGTTTTTATATATAATTTGAAATATTTTCATCAAACTGGTTAACATAGCCTTCAACACATTTTATTAATTATTATGTTAAGACATTTATATTCTACATTTAGTAAATTTCACATGTACCTTTGTATGCACCATAGGTGTGGGAAAGTTGCTTTTTGTATCACTGAGTAGTATTCCATGATATGGATATACCACAATTTGTTTAATCATTTACCCACTGGAAGATATTTGAGTTGTTCCAATTTTGGGCTAATGAAAACTAACCTAAAGTGAACATTTGTGTACACATTTTTGTGTGGACCTAAGTTTTCTTTTCTCTGAGATAAATGCCCAGGAATTTAATTAGTGGGTCATTTGATAATGTATATTTATTTTTTTAAGGCACTGACCAACAATTTGCCAGAGTAGCTATGCCACTTTTGGGAATTGTGCAATTAACCAATTGCAATGTATGAGAGATCTACTTTCTCCACATCCCTACCTGCATTTGGTGTTGTCATTATTTTTAATTTTAAGTGTTTAAATAGATGTGTAGTGCCAGGTATTGTTTGGTTATTGATTTCTAATTTATTCCTATTAGGTCAGAAGACACACTCTATTAGATTTAATTATTTCACATTTATTAAAACTTCTTTCATTGCCAGGATGAATGTTCCACGTAGGTTTGAAAGTAACGTGCATTCTCCAGTTGTTGGGTGTAACATTTTGTGAAATTAATTGGGTCAAGCTGGTTTTCAGTGTTGCTCAAATATAATAAATCTCTGTTGATTTTTTGTCAATTTGTCCTATCAATTATTGAGACAGGAATGTTGAAGTATCTTCAACTATGATTGTAATTTGTCCATTACTGTCAATTTTTTGCTTTGTGTATTTTTTTTTTTTAAATAGGGTCTCGCTATATCAGCCAGGCTGGAGTGAAGTAGCATAATTACAGCTCACTGCAACTTCCAACTCATAGGCTCAAGTGATATCCTGCCTCAGCTTCTGAGGAACTAGGAAATACAGGCATGCAACAGGTATGCATGGCCGCACCCAGCTAATTTTTATTATTTGTTTTTAATTTTTGAAATTTTTTATTATTTTTTTGTAGATACAGGGTCTTGCTATGTTGTCCAGGCTGGTATTGAACCCCTGGCCTCATACAATCCTTCTGTCTCAGTCTCCCAAGGTGCAGGGAAAGTGCCACCACACATTGATAACTGCTTTATGCATTTTAGAACTCTATACTTAGTTGCTAGGATTGATAGCTCTTCTTGATGATTTTTTTACTTTTATCATTAATATTTTTCCTCTTTTTTTTTTAGAGACAGAGTGCTGTGGCATCACACAGCTCACAGCAACCTCCAACTCTTGGGCTTAGGCAGTTCTCTTGCCTCAGCCTCCCGAGTAACTGGAACTACAGGCACCTGCCACAATGCCCAGCTATTTTGTTTGTTTGTTTTGCAGTTCAGCCAAGGCCGGGTTTGAACCCGCCACCTTTGGTATATGGGGCCGGCGCCCTACTCGCTGAGCCACAGGTGCCGCCCCATATTTTTCCTCTTTATCTCTAGTAGTATATTTATTCTAAAGTCTATTTTGATATTAATATAACCACACCTATTTCCTTATACTTCATGTTTGTATGGTATATATTTTTTACACTTGTACTTTCAAACTGTGTCATTATGATTAAATTTTGTATTTGTCAACAGCTATCATTGGATCTTGCTTTTATACCAATCTGACAATATCTGCCTTTTTTTTCTTTTTTTTGAGACAGAGTCTCAAGCTATCACCCTGGGTAGAGCACCTGCCATAACGCTGGGCTATTGTTTGGTTGTAGTTGTCATTGCTTGGCAGGCCTGGGCTGGATTCAAACCTGCCAGCTCTGGTGTATGTGGCTGGTGCCCTTCATAGAGGGCTGTGGCATAACAGCTCACAGCAACTTCAAACTGTTGGGCTTAAGTGATTCTCTTGCCTCAGGCTCCTAAGTAGCTGGGACTACAGGCGCCCGCCACAATGCCCAGCTTTTTTGTGGTTGTTGTTGCAGTTGTCATTGTTGTTTTAGCTGGCCCAGGCTGGGTTCGAACTCGCCAGCCTTGGTGTACGTGGCTGGCGCCCTACCCACTGAGCTACGGATGCTGATATCTGGCTTTTAATTGAAGCCTATATCTGGCTTCTAATTGAAGTGTTTATGTTGTTAAATGGGAAAGATCCATTTCCTTAAGTACAAAGTTTGAAAGTTGGTATCTCTGACATTTCACTTCAATACTTTTTTTTATTGTGAATATACGTATTCATTCTTTCTTTTCCTTTTTTCTTTTTTTTTAATTCTTTTTTTTATTTGTTTAATAGTAGCCTTGCTTCACAGAATATCTTTTTTTTTGTAGAGACAAAGTCTCACTTTATCACCCTCGGTAGAGTGCTGTGGTGTCACACAGCTCATAGTAACCTCCAATTCCTGGGCTTAGGAGATTCTCTTGCCTCAGCCTCCCAAATAGTCAGGACTACAGGTGCCTGCCACAATGCCCGGCTATTTTTTTATTCTTGAGACAGAGTCTCACTCTGTTGCCCAGGCTAGAGTGCTGTGCTCAGCCTAGCTCGCAGCAACCTCATCAAATTCCTGGGCTCAAGCGATCCTCCTCCCTCAGCCTCCTGAGTAGAAAGAACTATAGGCACTGCCATCATGCCCAGCTACTTTTTTCTGTTCTTAGTAGAAACAGGGTCTTGTCTTGCCCAGGCTGGTCTTGAACTCTCCCAATGTGCTAGGATTACAGCCTTCCCACTCATTCTTTCAAACACGTTTGGCTTGTGATTATCATTCAATTTTTTTTTAACAGCAATTTTTAACAAATTACAGGTAAGTGAGTTCTGTTGTGGAACTGATGTAGCACAGACAGCTCAAAATATCAACAAAGCGTTTATTCCAGTATATCAATGGTTTGAGAATGATACAGGGTGGGAGGCATCCTGGCTCTGCAAGCAGGTGGGCTGCCCTGGAGGACCTGCCGCACCTTCTGCATTGCTGCCTGGGGGAGTGTTGGTGCCATGGGATGTGAGGAGGAAAGGGCTGGACAACCAAGTGCAGAGAATGGTCCCTAGGAAGTTGAGGGAGACCATGGAGGGCACTGCTGCCTGAGCCACCTCTTCTTTCCCTTTATTTCAAAGTACGGTACCAACCAGTGTGAAGCTTCCCTCCACAGCACACACAACTTTTGAAACTGAGAGTGACCTGATATAGGGTTCCCTCATTCAGGGATGAACAGGGTTCTGCATTTCCCAGGTCTGGGTAAGTTCATGTAAGTTTCCTAGGCCTGGACGATTTCATAAATGGACTGTATCCACTCATCAAAGTACTCATTCACTTTGAGAAAGTGTTTTTCCATGTACCAAGTCCTGGCCAAATGTAACTCTCCAGTCTACATACAACCCTAGAGAAAGGACCCAGGCTGACATCTTCCGACTTGAGTCTTTCTCTTTGTCAGAAACCATTTACTCCTTCTGTATGCCTTTCTAGCTAATAAATCCTATCTTATCACTGATATATAGTCATGGATTTATTCTTCATGACCAAGGACTACTGAAGAAAAAAATTCTGGTAACAAGAAATTCCATTCTGGTGCTTTTAATCTTGAAAATAAGCCACATGGGTGACCTGAGACCAAGGTAGGTATTGATGAGCTGAAAGCTGTAGTGGAAACAAATCCATCCCAACCTACCTTGAATTGGCAGCAAGGTTTGACCTTACTATTCCAACAATATTAGACCATTTGAAACAAATTGGCAAAGTAAAGAAGCTGGATGGATGGGTTTCCCCACAAATTAAATGTCACCTCAAGGTTTGCCTTTCTTTGCTGTCATGACATAGAGGCAAACCATTTCTGCACTGTATTATTATGTGTGATGACAATGGATTCTTTTTGACAATCGCAAGCATTCAGCTTAGTAGTTGGATAAAGATGAAGTGCCAAGCACAATCCAAAACCAAATATTCATCAAAAAAAGCTAATGATGTCCATTTGGTGGTCCAGCACTGGTATTATCCACCACAGCTTTGTGAAGCCTGGTCAGTCAATTACAGATGTCTGCTGAAACCAATTAGATGAAATGATGAGATTGCTTGTGATTGAGCAGCTGATATTGGTCAATGAGACAGGGCCAATCCTCTTGTAAGACAATGCTTGACCACATGTCACACAAACAATACTGTTCAAACTACAGAAGGTGGATTTGAAAATTCTGTCACCCACTGTATTCCCCAGGCTTTGCACCAACTACAACATCTTCCAGGCTTTGGACCACTTTTTGCAAGGAAAAATATTCAATTCTCAACAAGCTGTGGAAAATGCCTTTTGTGATTTCATTGCCATTTGCTCTCTAAGCTTTTTCGCTGCTGGCATATATAATGTACCATTAAGATGGCAAAACTGTTGATAGTTTAGGCACATAATTTCATTAATTGTACCGTTTCTTCTTTGAGATATAATAAACTAACCTTTGATTTGAAATCAGACATTTCATATTTATGACCTAATTATTTGATATAATTACCAATATGGGTTTCAATTGGGGTTTAATTCTCCCACATTAACATCTAGTTTCTACTTATCCCACTTATTCTTTGTTTCTCCTAATTTCCTGCCTCATTTTGAGTGTATTATCTTTTTTAATCATTCCCTTTTATTTCTTATTTTCAGCTGTTTCTTTGTTGTGTAATTTTAGTGGCTGTTCTAGAGCAGTGATTCTTAATCTTTACATACATTAGAAATACCTGGTGCTCTTCTTAAGAAATAGATTTCTGAGTCATATAGTTGGAGCTTCTTATTTGGTAGGTCTGTGATATTGCTCAAAGTTCTCAGATGGTGTTGGTGATGTTTGTCTGGGGGCCATACTTTGAGAACCATTACTTCAGAAATTATACTCTGCATCTTAAAGCTATCACAGTCCACTTTCAAATAAAACACTAAAAAATATTATTGTACATTCTCACAGATCATATAAGAACGTGACAATAATATAATTCTATTTCCCCCCCCCCTTTTTGCTCTTATTATCTGACATTTTACTTTTTACTTTAATATATGTTATAAGCCTCAAAATATGCTAGGTTTTTTGATTCAAACAGTTAATGATCTTTTAGAATATTATATACAAACACACACACACACACACACACAAAGATCTAGATGTAGATACATTACTTTGTAAAATGTCTTTAACATTTACTATTTTTTTTTTTAATTCTTTCTGGAATTCTTCCTACAGACCTGGGTTTCCATCTGGGATCCTTTCTGTTCAGTTTGAAAAACTTATGTTACTTTTTTTATAGTCTGGGTCTGCTGGAGATGAATTCTCCCAAGTTTTATTTATCTCAAAATAATTTCACTTCACCTTCATGTTTGAAGTATATTTTCACTGGGTATAGAATTCTAGTTTGGCACTGTCTTTCTTTTAGCCCTTTAAAGATGTTCTGTTGTCTTCTGGCTGCCATTGATTTTAGTGAAAAGTCATCTGTTATTTGTATCATTATTCTTTCATATTTATATTTTTCCCCTTTGATTGCTTTTCAGATTTACCACTTACTGCTGCTTTTTACACATTTCACTATAAGTTGTTAGGTGCTATTTTCTCTATATTTATTCTGCTTTGGATGTGTGTTGAGTTTCTTGGTTCTGTGAGTTGATATCATTCATCAATTTTGGTAAGTAAATCTTTGGCCAGTAAAGCTTTAATGATTTCTTCTGCTATGTTGTCCCTTTTATTTTTGAGATTCAATTTACACATATGTTCAATTGTTTGAAATTAGCCCAGTACTGTCAGATGCTCAGTTTCCTCTGCTTCTGAGTCTGCTACTAAGCTGCTACAAATGAATTTCTCTTTTTTCATTTGTAATATTTCCATATGGTTTCTTTTTTTATAATTCTCACCACTTTGTTGAAATTTCCAATCTCTTTATGAATATTGTCCTCCTTTCCACAACATTTGACATAACATTTTAATGTTGTAGCTATTTTTATTTTAATATCTCAACCTAATAATTTCAACTTTTAAGCTAGCTCTGGATCTAATTCTATTAATTCTTTTCTATTTTAACCAAGGGACACCTGGTGGAAGGGACTGTATTCACTCGTTTCCTGGCCAAGGAACCCATACATCTATATATACCCTGAGACTAAAGGCCTAAAGGAGGAGACAGGGAAAGACCGGGAGAGAAACAGAGAGAGCTTATCTCTCTCCACTTCAATTCTCTCCCTCTACCAGGAGCTTTAGTGTTTTCTGTATTCTTTTCTGTAAATAAATTCTGTCTAAACACTGGGGGGTGGGGGTGGGAAATAATGTAATGAAGAATAATAAAATACATGTATTTAACCAAGGGACACATTTTCTTGCTTTTCCACAGGTCTTGGACATTTTTTATTGTATACTGAATATTTTGTATGAAAGAAAAGTAAAATGTATTCAGAGTAAACAACATTTACTTCCAAAACAAGAGCACGCCTATAAAGAACTGAGTCAATCCGATCTGTAATTTATCTGTATCTGGCTATCATTGTAGTTTTACTTTGATCGGGTTCACTACTGCTTTCTTCTTCTCCTTCTCCTCTTCTTCTTTTGTCATCTCTCTCTTTCTCTTTTTTTTTTAAGGCAAAGTCTTACTTATTACCCAGGTCTGGGTACAGTGGTGCTAATGTAGCTCATTATAACTTCAATCTCCCAGGCTCAAGCAGTCCTCCTGCTTCAGTCTCCAGAGTAGCCCAGCGTAGCTAACACTACTGCCTTCAAGTATTTTATGGGTGGGACTAGAACTTTGTCTTCAGCGGAGTTGGGTATCTGATCATTAGTGAGAGTCTTGAGATCTGATTGAATTTCAAAAGTGAGCTCACAGGTTTCAGAAATGTGAGAGATCTCATCCAACTTTACAGTCCAGCTAATTTTTTATTTTCTCTTTGCCATTTGTCCCCTGCTTTCAGCGCTTCTGGAGAGAGCTTTTTCAGCCCTTCTTCTCATCTCTGGCCTCAGCAACTCCCAAGACTTTTTAAAGGCCCAAACCTCAAGGAGTTTTCCTTAGCCTTTCTTTCCTGACTGCATCTTTGATGAACTATTTCCAACCCTATGGGAGGACTCCTGGGAAAAAGAAGGCAGGCAGGTACAGACTCACCGTGTGGGTAGGGCTCCTCAGCCTACTGGCAGCCATTCCAAGCTTGTTGAAATTTCAACTGAGTTCTCATCCCCGTTGCTCACAAAGTCTCCTTCCTTTACCGGAGGTGAAAATGACCATGGGTCTCTTGTAGAGCTTGTCATGTTCGTGAGTTTGGTTCATTTAGGTTTCTTTGTGCCCTCAGTTCTCTGATGGGTTTAAAAAATAAATTATTTTCAGCTTACCTTCCTTGTTTTTGTTATTAGGATGAAAACAACAGTCTCTTGTAACCTCTCCTATAGTCCTATACATCTGACCTGGAAGTTGAAATGCCCCAGATAACTAGCTCTTATTAGAGATGAAAGGTGTGTAAGAAACAGAAGGAAGAAACAAATCATATACCAATGGAAAATTTAAAAGCTGAAGTCAGTTCAGGGATCCAAGAAAATACAAGATGGTGAAGATTTGCACTAATCATGCACACACACACAAACTTGCACAAAGATTAAGGCAAAGAGGCTCGGCGCCTGTGGCTCAACGGGCTAAGGCACCAGCCACGTACACCTGAGCTGGTGGGTTCAAATCCAGCCTGGGCCCGCCAAACAACAATGACGGTTGCAACCAAAAAAAAAAAAAATGGCCGGGTGTTGTGGCAGGCACCTGTAGTCCCAGCTACTTGGGAGGCGGAGGCAAGAGACTCGCTTGAGCCCAGGAATTGGAGGTTGCTGTGAGCTGTGATGCCACAGCACTCTATCCAGGGTGACAGCTTGA
>CAUYRH010046274.1:0-22849 GCA_963574655.1 Perodicticus potto
AGTAGCTGGGACTACAGGTTTGCGCCATAATGCCCAGCTGTTTTTAATTTTTTATTGCAGTTGTCGTTGTTTAGCTGGCCTGGGCCGGTTTCGAACCCGCCAGCCTCGGTGTATGTGACTGGTGCCATAACCACTGTGCTATGACTGCCCCATTTTTAAATTATTGTCATTGATTATTGCCTCCATTAATGTCGGGATCTTTATAATTTCAGAGACCCAGACAATACCAGTCAACATAAAGATTTTCTTTAGACGCTCAAAACGCACCCACTGACTTGTACACACAAACAGATAAACGCTGGGAGCAACACAATAGGCAAATGAAACAGTGTTCAGATGACAAGTAACGTGTACGGGGACTCTTTGCTGGGACCACCAAGTTAGCACGAGGTACAGATAAGATTGCGTATGAGTCATTCGGTAGCTTCACGTGGAGCTGGGGTGGCATCCTTGTAGCCCTTTAACCTCCCTTAGCTTTTGAACATTTCTTGAAAAGAGGTATTTGGGCAGTGAAATTGGTAAGGGAGGTTTTAGGGACTCTAAAGAAAGATACTCGATACGTGTAAGTATTAAAATACAGTTACGTGAGATAAAACCGGGGAAGGGGAATAGAAGGAGTGATGGAGAGGTGGGCGGGAGCTGGGTCATGGGTGACGGACACAGCAGAGGCAGGTGTGGACTCCTGGCTGTCACCGTGCAGAGTTCTCGGAACGACCTCTCAGTGCTGAGCCCAACAAGGGCTGATGAGCCGAGTTGGTGGGTCACTGTAGCATCACCTAAGATCCCTACCTTTCCAGGGGTAATATGTAACTAGAATTTGGGGTCTTCTTAAGTGATCTTAAATGTCTCGTTTCTTCTTAGTGTATGGGTGTGTGTTTATCATCTCTTAACATTTGGTGACTACGTGGCTGAGTTTATTTACATGTGCAGATTTGGACATTAATATTTTTCAGGATCGCATTTGCATTACCTTGTACTTATCCAAACTCAAGCTATAAAACTTGTTCCTGAGTGTATTTAATACATAACGTAGTGAACTCATTTTGCTATTTTAGTGGAACACACTACCTGTTTGTATGAGATGGTTAGAGATGAGTTAACCAGTATGAGAAAGATGATCCATAGACTTTTAGGCTTTCCTTAGTGGAAGGAAGTTTGAAAGAGCTGATAGTTTCCCGTGCAGGTAGGCGTGGGAAGGTTTATAGTTTTCTGTGTGATTGTTTGGTATGGAGATATCTTAGCTGGTTGTCGACCCTTTTCTGTTTCTTGGTAGCTATGTTTTGATCTCCAAAATCAATGGGCTCATATATTTTTTTGCATGTTATAATACTTTCATTACTAGTTTTTTCTGGATTTATCAGGGTATGTACGATTAGGTTAGATTGTTTGCACTTGTTAGGTTAAGTCTGAGTTGTAGTTGAGTCCTTCACCTAGGAGGTGTGCTGCCTTAGGCCAAGAGCTTACTGTACCCTCCCTCCTCCTTTTCGCACTTTCTCCTCCTCTCCTCTCCCTCCTTTAATTTGTGTTTTTTTCTCATGTGGGTCTGTACTTGTTCATCCACTAGTTTCATACCAGTATTGGATGCTTGCTTGGCTCGTATTTTTTATTAAGTAATAAAATACCCGTTTAAGAAATAACTTGTGCTTCTTATTAATAAATCCCAGTACCATGTAGGAGATAATCACCATTCAGAATAAGGAACCCTGTGAGCACTAGGCCACCTCTGTCCTTTGAACACACAGCTCCTTAGCAGCTTGTGCCAAGCAGGGGTGAGTGCTGGGGGTCAGCGACAGGCCCGGTGGAGAAGGTTCTGTGTTGACAGGGCTCACGGTCAAGTAAGAATAGACATCAGGTCCTTGTAACATTTTTTAAAAAGTTTTAAAAGACAGTACTAATATGAAACCAATATATAATCACCCACATTTTCATTTGAAAGATAAGACACAACTGTAGTCCAGGATGAAGGAGGGAGGGAGAGGGGAGTGGAAAGGGTGGGAAGGTAATCTGCGGGACCTCACCTGTGGTGCACATTGCAAGGGTACATGTCAAATATATTAAGAGTGGAGTAAAAATGTCTTAACACAATAAGTGAGGTGAAGGCTATGTTAGTTTGATGTAAGCATTCTAAATTGTTCATAAAATCAGCACATTGTACCCCCAAATGCATTAATGTATACAGTTATGATTTAATAAAAACATTTAAAAAATAAAAAGTTTTAAAAGAAATCATAGACAAATCGAAGTTTATGATGAAAAATTATTCTGTCCGGGTGGTTTAGGGAAGGCCTTTCTAAGATAATATTTATGTTAAAATCTAAAGGAGGAATAGGAATTAAGCAAGTAAAGAGTGAAGGGGAGAGACATTAGGGCAGATGAAGCAGCGTTTGGGGTGCCCCAGGCAGCAGTACTGGGTCTGCCCGGAGCATCAGGGGAAGGCTCGTGTGAGCGAAGAGTCCCGCAGCGGAAAAGGGAGGGGGCAGAGTAGCAGCCTGTATTGGGTTTGTATCAGGTGAATTAGGAGCCAGTGACGAGTCAACGTGGGAATGAGTCCAGTGCGGTGGCTCACCCCTGTGATCCTAGCACCCTGGGAGACCAAGGCAGGTGGATAGCTTGAGCTCATGAGTTCGAGACCAGCCTGAGCAAAAAAGCAAGACCCCTGTCTCTACTAAAAATAGAAGAACTGAGCCTACGTGTTGGAGGTTGCTGTGAGCTGTGACACCGTGGCACTCTACCCAGGGCAACAGAGACTGTGTCTCAAAAAAAAAACAAGAGAAGGAGTTGTCCATATTGCTCGTGCATTTTTAAAAGTGAAAGAGAAGACCAGAGACAGGCAGGAGAGAATGGGAGAGAAATTGTGATTTAGATTAGTATGAGTTTAGAAGGACAGACAGGTGGACAGTTTAGGGTAAAATAAAACATGAGCCTAAAGTACTTGCCGCATTTACTAGGAACTATTTCAGGAGTATAGTTAGTCGGGACAGAAACCAAATTAAAATGGGTCTAAGAATGCATTGTGTTAATGTTTGTTATCAGAGTGGTAAATTCACTGATGTCTCAGATTATTTTCTTACTCAATTATTTGGCATATTTAAAAAATTTTATGTCTTTAATTTTTTTTTAATGAGTGAGGATTCCAATTTGTGCAGAAAATTTCCTCTTTAAAGTATAGTAGGAAGTACAGTAGTTAGTAAGAGAGCTTCTGTGTTATTTGTGGTGACAGTTGTTTTTAAGTAATACTCGTGTTTAAGAAATTGAACAGTGCAGAAAGGCATCAGTTGGGTGGTGCCTGTGAGTAGGTAGAGTGCCGGCCCCGTATACTGAGGGTGGCAGGTTCAATCCCAGCCCCAGCCAAACTGCGACAAAAAATAGCCAGGCGTTGTGGCAGGCACCTGTAGTCCCAGCTACTCGGGAGGCTGAGGCAAGAGAATTGCCTGAGCCCAAGAGCTGGAGGTTGCTGTGAGCTGTGATGCCACAGCACTCTACCGAGGGCAACACAGGGAGACTCTGTCTCTACAAAAAAAAAAAAAAAAAAGGCATCACTTTTTTCCTTTCTCCCTCCCTCCACCAAAGGTGAAACCCCAGTAAATTGGGTTTTCTTTTAATAGTTCCCTAATATTCTATTGTATAGCTGTGCCTTAAGTTTTCTCACAGGTCTCCCACTAGTTAACGTTAAGTTTTTAGTTGTTTAAGATTAGACATTACAGCCCTTTGGAACAGGCTGAAGGAAAGGCCGGCCTAGAGAAGTGGGGAGGACAGCTGAATCCAAGGAATGGGATCTAGAGTGCCTGCTGCCTTGGAAGAGCGGCTTTTGAAGTAAAGGGAGAAAGGGGGCAGCTGAATGTCATTCGTATAGCAAATTTGTCATTTGTACAACCTCCCCTGCTTGTAACGATGTGCTTATATAATCATAAGAACCATGAACATATCGGCTCTGCTTAATACGTGAACTGGTGAGAAGGGGGCATCCAGTGATGTGTGCTGTGTGGCCGTCTGCTGGGGGCGCGGGGTGGGAAGAAGTGGGCAGGAGCTGCGGAGTGAAGAAGATAACACTGGGCAGAGCAGGAGAATCATCGTGCCAGGAAAATGTCTTGAAATTGCTACTTAGTTTTCAGGTTGGTTATGAATTTAAACTAAAACCTGTCAGTCGTGAAATTTTTATTCTTTTTTGCCTTTTAATACTCAACAACAGATGTGCCAAAAATTTAAAACTCATGTAAAATTTGATTTATGAAAAGTAGGTTCGGTTTGGCTGTGTTGTGAGTCTTTAGAAAAAGTAGCTTTTTATAAATGGTTCTCTCTCCTGGGAAATAGACTTTAGGGTTCTATTTTTAAAAACCAACAGTTTTTTTTTTCCTCATCATCAGGTGACAGCTGTCTTTTACCCTCATTAAGTTCACTGAGCACAGGCCTGAAGTCCCTCACAGTCCTGACACACTACTAGGTGGATGCCTGTACTGAAAGCTCAGAGACCTGGGTTTTATTCTTGTTGAATAATTGGTTTTTGTGTGACTTTGAAAGAGTTACTTGATTTCTCTATTTATCTTTGCATCCCATTTCAAAAGGTGAAATTTGGTAAGTTAAAAGTATATCGATCTTAGAGATATGTATATATAAACCTTAGGATAAAGTAGATGAAATTTTTCATTCCTTCTAAATTTCACAGTACCTCTCTAAGATTTCTAATTAGTTTTTGTTCCCTCATCTGTTATTTCACTTTTCTGTAGCTCATCCCATATTTTTAATCCTTAGGAATGCCAAGAAGAATTGGCAGCGCATCCAGGAGCATTTCTTTTTTGCAACATTTCACCCCCTGAAGGATTATTGTCTGGAGGTGAGCAGAGAGTATCATTTGAAATTCTCTATTGTATCTTTAATCTCAGTGCTTTCTCTCTGCTATGGTAGTTGAAGGGTTATGAGCAGGGTACATTATTTTCTTGCTAACAAACGTGACCTTAACATTTTAAATTTCTAAGTTTGACTTTGTCACTTTATGCAGATGACTTGCTTGCATTTCACTGGTAGGCAGTGAAAATTGGCTAGTCATTTTCACTTTCTATTTCTCAGGCAGTGTCTGGCTTGTAAACAATGGAAGGGAATATTTAACTCTAAACAGAGATCTGTTCTGACATTAAAAGGAAATGAGTGAGAACATTTGTGCAGGTGAGATTTTATTGTACTGAAGCCCATTGTTAATGAAAGAACAAAAAGATGTACGCTTGTTAATGGCATTTTTTAGGTTCTGGCTAATGAAATTTGTATAGCAAGTGACATCCCACCTCCCTGCTTGTAACAGTGTGCTTATGTAATCTTGAGAACCATGAACATTTTTATTATGCTTTTTATGTGAACTGGTTCAATTTGTAAAATTATTGTAATTTGCTTAAATTAAATCATTTTCTCCCTTTTTCAACTGTGGCTGTAAATGATCTGCCCTTGAATTTAAAACATTTGATGTAGGAATTGTAAGTATCAGTGATACTGGCCACTATGTACAAGAAGCAATTTCTTTGTGGATTAATAATAAGCTGGCCTTTTAAAAAGTAGATCTATCTATGGTAACATACGCATCATAGAACATTAACGTGCATTTTCTGCTGCTTCTCTGCAAATATTACTTAGAAATTTTCAAATATTTTTAACGTGCTCCTTCTGTGTTCCTTAGTGCCCAGAGCGCTCTGTCTGCCTCCTTTCCGCAGGACTCCTTTAATAACCTAGTGCTCAGTCAGCCTTTCTCTGCTCAGTTCTCCAGCGGGAGTAAGTCCTTTGCTTCCCGTCTCCTCATCGCTGCCTCGCTCTCTGACATTTCAGGTTTCAGTCTCCGTTAATGATAGGAATCGTAATTATCTGTGAAACTTGAGAATGGAAGTTCACAAGAACTATGTGTCTCTCTCTATATTTGGAGCTGTATACTTAGTGCCCACTTAATGTTTCGTTGCAATCATTTGTGTCACTTTATCATTCTAAAAACTTCATGAAACTTTTCATGAAGACATGCTTACTGTTGTGAGTTTATCATTCCATTTTTAAATTGTTACTTGAGCTTCTGCTTATGTTCCTTGTCACTGGATTTTTTTCTGGTTTCAGTTTTTTTTTTTTTGTTAGCAGATAAGAAAAGGAGACGAGGATCATGTGGTGACTGTTTACAGTGGGGTCACACTTCAGTTCACAGAACACTTGCCTGTGCCATCTTAATCTGATTTTATCCTCATTTTACAAAGGGGGAAGGTGAAGCCAAGAAAAGGGAAATGGCTCGCCTGGAGCCACACAGCTAAATTATATAGTCAAATCAGAATTCAGATTCTGAGTGTATCTTTTGGCAATGAGAATAAAAGATTCGCCATCATGAGCTTGAATTTGAGTGCCTGTAGAGGTTTTGGTTATCAGTAAATTGCAATTTTAGAACTAATTAATTCTAAGACACTTGTTACTAAGAGCACACTGGTTTACTGCATGCAGTTAGAAGGACTAGAATAGAAGATCTTCTGCTGTCAGGGATTCCTTAAATAAATCTCCAAATTACTTGGAGAAGATGAGAAATATATATAAATAAGTTCCTACAAGATATAAATGAAAATGTGTTAGTTGATCAAATATGATAGTTTGGGAGAATACATCAATAATAGTAAAATTGTGCTTTAAACATGCTATCACATATTTCTTTGTTAAGGGAACAAAATTAGATTTTATAATTCTCTTTTCAGACCATATTTTACGTCCTTCCACGCCTCTCAGGCCTCATTGACGATGAATGGATCACCATTGATAAATTTACCAAATTCACTGACATTCCTGTAGATGCGGGATTTCAGTGGTACCTTTCTGAAACTCAACTTTGTCAGCTAAAGCCAGGTGATTGGTCTCAGCAGGACATAGGTAAAGAGAATTTACCTTTTTTTTCCTTTGTTGATAATGGTGGTTGATAACAACACTCTTTCATTGATGTAGGGAACTCTGCCCATCCACTTAAGAGAGAAGACAGTGGTGCCACCCATAGCTCAGTGGGTAAAGCGCCAGCCACATACCCTGAGGCTGGACGTTCGAACTGGCCGAGGTCTGCTAAATAGCAGTGACAACTGCAATTAAAAAATAAAATAGCCGGGCATTGTGACAGGCGCCTGTAGTCTCAGCTATTTGGCTGAGGCAAGGGAATCACTTAAGCCCTAGAGTTTGAGGTTGTTTTGAGCTGTGACATCATATCACTCTACTGAGGGTGGCAACTTGAGACTCTGTCTCAAAAAAAAAAAGACAGTGAAAAAACGTGGCATGAGTTTGACTAGCACTTTTTTTTTTTGGACTGTCACTTTAGTTGGAAATTAGCTTTGCTGTGAAAAGCTACAGAGAACCTGATCTGTTTTATGTGAAACTAGTGGCTTCTCTTTTCTTTTAAATAGTATAGTTAGTTTTAATATCCATTGTTCTCCTGCTGTATATTTCTATAAAAAGAAAAATTTTCAGAAAGGCCACATTATAAAATCTCTCCTTTCATCCCTGTTAGGAATAAAGCAGAGCGCTTGAGATCAGTCCTCCGGTCTGCTCCGATATCGCTGTGTTGTTCCTTCCCTGTGTCTCTCCGGCTTTCCTTGTGCACAGACTTCTCTCTTCAGCTTCCTCTAGAACCCACATTTCTCTCCGCCCATTGCTTACCTCTGTGCTTGTTCCTTTCCTTCCTGCTGTAAATAGCCAAGGACCAAGTTCCCCAGCCCATTGTAACAATCACAGCTCACTTTCTTGACACTTGTATAGTTCTGTCCCTGAAATTTTATCCTCGTTCTGGTTCTTCCTAATTTATAATACCATCGAAACTTCTTCCAGGAAATCAAATTTTATCTCCCTCTTTACAGACTCTAAATGGATGCTCTTCTGTTACCTTGCCTGACCTGTCTGTAACATTTATTTCCTGGTCTCTGGCTATCCTGATTTTCCTCCTAACTCTGACTCTCTTTACTTTTTTGTTTTGTTTATTGGATGTTTTTTTGAAACAAGGTCTTTCTCTGTGTGCCCTGGGTGGAAAGCAGTGGCGTCATGACAGCTCACAGCAACCTGAAACTCCTGCCTCAGCCTCCCGCGTAGCTGGGACTATCAGCACCCACCACAACACCTAGCGCCACTTTTTTTTTTTTATTTATTTTTAGTAGAGACAAGGTCTCCCTTTTTCTCAGCCTTAAACTCCTGAACTAAAGCAGTGCACTAGCCTCAGCCTCCTGAGTAGCTGGGACTACAGGCATGCATCCCAATGCCCAGCTAGTTTTTCTGTTTTTTGTAGAGATGGGGGTCTCACTGTGGCTTAGCCTGGTCTCAAACTCCTGGCCTCAAGCAATCTTCCCACCTTGGCCTCCCAAAGTGTCTTGGAGCCACTGCACTCAGCCTCCTCACTTTCTTTTATGAATTTCCCTCATTCATTTCTTACATTTGTAGTTTTCTAAACTTTTCATGTTTTTAGGAATTCCTTGGACAACTTGTTAAAAATGCAGGCCAGTGTCCCACCCTTAGATAACTCAGTATCTCTGGAGGAGAGTTCTGGGAATGCATTTTAAGAGAACCCGCCTTAGTCTAGTCTAGGTATGGTGGTTCACGCCTATAACCTCAGCACTTTGGGAGGCTGAGAAGGGAGGATGATGATGCCGTTGCACTCCAGCCTGGGCAGCAGAGGGAGACCTTGTCTCTTAAGAAAAAAAAAAGAAAGACGACAATGACGTCACACCTTAAAATGTGTTCATTCAGCAGCCAAAAACAGATATCCAGTAACAATGTCAGGTATTGAGTGGAGACTTCAAGGAAGCGAGACCAAGGAAACCCAAGATCTCTTTGGGGAAGAGCTTTTGTGGATAAGACTGAGCATAGGTGAAGATTCTGGGAGGAAAGATGGTGACAGGAGGCATGTGTTTACTGTGGTCAGGGAGAGACTGGGAGGAGAGGGCAAAGGGTTGCTGTGCGCAGACACCTGCTGAGTTCTGGATGCAGCAGAGCAAGAAATGAAGTGTCACCCAAATGGCGGAAAGGCTAACGAGGTCTTTCTGTGTGTGTGTGTTTCTGGTTAGAGAAGCTTGCTGCAATAGTGTTTTTATGCCGAGATTTGAGGTCTCAGCGCCCCAAGGGCTCGGTCTGCTCACTCTCGGTGAACACTTCTGTTGATGTCTACAGCTTGAAACCACGACCTTGACAGCTAACTTTCAAAGCTTCATCTCTTTCACAGCTTCGTTTTGCTGAGACTACAGGACATTTGTGCCAAGATATTTCAATAAGCTCTGTAAAATCAACACATGCAAACTAAATTTACCTTTCTTCTCAAATTTGCCCTTAAATTCCCTATTAATAGTATCACTTGGTCATCATAGAAGTTCTTCTTTTCCTATTTTATGTCTTGCCACGTCATCTATTACCCAGTTGTGGTGGTTTTGCTTCCAAAATCTGGCTTCTCCTCCTCTTCTTTAAACCTCTTGTGATAGACTATCTTTATCTTGTCCTAGACTAGTGCAAAAGCCTCCTACTGTTTTCCTATCCCTAGTACTATAGTCTCCACTTAATTTTTATGAGGGATTTTTCTAAAACACAACAGTAAGTACTGTTTTCCCCCTTCTTAAAACCCTTCCGTGGGTCCTGTATGTAGAATAAATTCTTTATCATTATATGCAAAGCCCTACGATCTGGTTGAAGCCACTTCCCTCCATCCCATGGCAGGCTGTGTGTTAAACCAAGGTCCTTGCTGTTGCCTGGGTCATTTTGTCCCACGTCCCATCCTGTGCACATATTGTGTCTCCTGTCTGCTCGGCACTGTCATTACCTCCCTTCCTGTGAGCCTTCCTGGGTCTCACCCTTTTCTTCTGCCTCCCTAGACACTAGTCATCTGTGTGTGAGCTCACGCTCCTTGTTAGACTGTGGTATAGAAGGCGTGCTCTATCCGCAGTAAACTTCGTGCTCCTTGATTGCTCAGCGATCACTCTGGAGTAGGACCGACTTGAGAAAGAGCCGCAGAAGTAACGTCTAAGCCCTGTATCACAGAGACGTGAACACCGTGTTGTTATAGATAAGTTACTAACATTCAGAGTACTTACCAGGTTAATCAAGAGAAAACTGCCTTATAGACTATCCTTCACTTCTTAAGATCCCTCAAGTATTTATATTTAAGATAGAGGTTTTATTTATATTGTTTTCAGGAATATAATACATATATTCCCATAGAAAATTCTAGTCTAATATACTACTGTTTATATAACACCATTATTTTATGTACCACCAAGACAAAGTGTTACCAAACTTTGACACCTTATTGATTCTAAGATGCTTCCCAATTTAAGATATGTTAAAATGTGAAAAAATATGTGTCTTACATTTTCATGAAATACTATACTGGTTAGTAGAGCTGAATTTGAAAACTTTAAATGCCTATTAAAAATAGCAGTTGGTGTCTGAATTCAAATAAAGTTCTTCATGTAATGCATAATTAAATTTCATTGTAAGCTATCCTTATAAACTCTTAAAAATGCAAATATGCAAATAAAGGCATACAGAGCTAGGTTCAGTTTTATTTTTATATATAGGATTATTTTTTTCTCCTTCCCAGGTTCCAGCTCACTTGAAGCCAGTAACCAATCCGAGTGGACCGATGTTCAGAAGAAGATTATCCCGTGGAAGAGTAAGGCTCCAGACTTAGACCTGGAACTTGTGTTCCAGGATCGTGCTGCCAAACTTGGAAAGTCAATTAGTAGATTGATTGTTGTTGCCTCTCTCATTGATAAACCAACCAATTTAGGAGGTAAAATTGTATTTTTTTTTTATTAAATCATAGCTGTGTACATTAGTGCAGTCATGGGGTACAATGTGCTGGTTTTATATACAATCTGAAATATTTTTATCAAACTGGTTAACATAGCTTTCATGGCACCCTCTTACTTATTGTGTTAAGACATATAAATTCTACTTAGAAGAATATAAATTCTACATAAATTTAGAATTAGTAAATTTCACATGTACCCTTCTGAGATGCACCGTAGGTGTGGTCCCACCAATTACCCTCCCTCCACCCATCCTGCCCCAATCCCCTCCCCTCCCCTCCCTTTCTCCTTTCCCCATATTCTTGGGCTATAATTGGGTTATAGCTTTCATATGAAAGCTGTAAATTGGTTTCATAGTAGGGCTGAGTACATTGGATATTTTTTTTCCATTCTTGAGATACTTTGCTAAGAAGAACATGTTCCCGCTCCATCCATGTAAACATGAAAGAGATAGTCTCCATTTTTCTTTAAGGCTACATAATATTCCATGGTGTACATGTACCACAATTTATTAATCCATTCGTGGATGTTGTAAACATTTTTAATCAACCCACTGCCGTGGGAGCTTCAAAGAAACGTGTGGAGTGTGGTGTATTTAGCCTTGTATCGGAAACTTTGATGATAATTTCAGGCCGTGTCACGCAGGACTATGCAGGACGTGCGAGGTGTTCGGGGCCGCAGTGCTGGCCGTCGGCAGCCTCCAGTGTGTGAAGGACAGGCAGTTCCAGCACCTGAGTGTCTCTGCAGAACAGTGGCTCCCTTTAGCAGAGGTGGGTGGAGAGCCATTTATAAAGTTTTACTTGTGAAAATACTTTATAGTGCTCTCCCTAGACCTATTACTCCTTTTGCAATAATACATAATAGTGTAGCCTTTCATAGTGTAAAAATAATACTTAAAAGTAAAATACAGCCCATTTCTGTTCTCCTGTTTTATGTTATTTTTCTAGAAATCATCAATAACGTAGAATTCTTTGCAATAAAATATGCCCTTTTACAGCTTACTCTTAATTTAAGAATAACTCTTACAGATTTATATAATTTTGGGAGTTCTTTTGTACACTGTATAAATCTGTCCTTTTCCTTTTAAAAAGTCTTAATTTAACAAGCTGGGGTTTTAGGTTTTGTTTTTTTTTTTCAACTCTCATTTTGCTCCAAACAGACCTGTAATGAATAGTTTAACATTCTGCTCTTTTTAAACTAATATTAAGGTAAAACCACCTCAGCTAATTGATTACCTGCAGCAGAAGAAAACAGAAGGTTATACCATCATTGGGGTGGAACAAACTGCCAAAAGTGTTGACCTAACCCAGTATTGCTTTCCCGAGAAATCTCTACTGTTGCTCGGGTAAGAAACTCCTTTTGTCTGTAATGTGTTCTCTGAGCCCCAGTCTAAAAGATGTCGCCTTTCTGATTTACACCCTCTTCTTCTTTGACTCGTAGTGCGTACAGAAAGCCTCCCCACTTCTCCTTTCTCCTCCCCTGCCCAGGATGGTCGGGTGAATGGAGAACCCACCCGTAAATCTGCTGCTGCCTTCGCGTCATTTGTTAATCGGCCCCTTTCAGCAACATTCACAATATCTAAGAGAAAATTGATTAATACGGGAAAACTAACCTTCTTCCCCCACTTTCTTTGTCAGAAATGAACATGAAGGAATTCCAGCAAATCTGATCCAGCAGTTGGATGTTTGTGTGGAAATCCCTCAGCAGGGTATTATCCGCTCGCTGAATGTGCACGTGAGCGGGGCGCTCCTGATCTGGGAGTACACCAGACAGCAGGTGCTCGGGCGTGGGGACACCAAGTCATGAAGCTCAACTGTCAGTGCTGTTGAAACGGTTTTTTTTAAAAACGGTTTTGACTCATGAAATAGATTCTGAAATTTACTAGGATAATTTATGTTTCTTTTTTTCTTGCAATTTAATGCCAAAACTTTTTCATGTGCCTTAAATCCATCACTGTATATTGTCCCCTTTAATAAACACTTTGAACTAAAATTGTTTTGCTTCTTTATTACAATCTTTTCAGCAGTTGTGGAAATAAAACCTATTTTAATTAACACTGCCGGAGATGTGGACCAAGGTGACAGTGAGATGAACTAAAGCAGGAATCATCTTGCGTGCCCAGGCCCTTAAGGCATTAGGGAACCACACGAGGTTATGGCAAAAGTTCTGAATGAAGAGGAGTCATTGGCCTCTTTTGCTGTTTTCTAAATGCTGTTCCCCCTCAGGAAACTAAAGTTTGGCAAGATGCTCAGCCAGTTTCTTGGTAAGGTTCACAGTGCTTAGGTGATAGGCTTTAATTTATTTTTAAAACCATGAACTAGGCCATAATCATTCACATTAAGTTTTCATGAAATTTTTTATATATCACCTTTGCTCAGAGATACCAGATGGTGGTTAGAAATGGTCTGTATTCTGACAACTATAAACGTGAACCCAAAGGAATGGAATTACTCCTGTCTATCATTACCAAGACCGAAAATGAAACCCAGGAGTGTGGATTTACTGTTTGTTCGGGGGGGTTGTTTAATATTTAGATGACTTCATTATTTAATCACAGATATTTATCACCACCCAGCAATAAACTTCAATTATGTTAGATCCGTATTAATAATACTTAAATTTCAGAGTCCCTATTTTTACTTCTGTAGTTTTATGTTGAAATGACTTCTGTTCTGCAGAAGCATTGCAAAGAGAGCACCCAAAGTTCCCACGTACCCTCCACCTATGTGATCTTATATAACCGTGGTGCATAATATTATCAAAACTGAGAAACTGACATCGATAACAGTGCTGTTCACCAAACTACAGACTTTATTCAGATCTCCCGTTTTCTACTGTCCTTTTTCTGTCCCAAGAGCCACCCCAGGACACCATATTGCACTTAACTCTTCCTGTCCCAGGACACCATATTGCACTTAACTCTTCCTGTCCCCATAGTCCCCTCTGATCCATGGTGGACCTTCAGGCTTCCTTGTCTTTTGTGATCTAGACACTTTTTTGAAAAGTACTGGCCAGGTATTTTAAATATCCCTTAATCGGATTCGTCTGTGGTGTTTTCTCATTAGAATGAGGTGATGGGTTTCCAGGAAGACTACTACAGGTATGAAAGGCTTTCTCATCAATTACTGCCGCACAGCATATTAGCAGCAGGACCCACTATCTCCATTGTCTAGTGAAGGGAGAGTTGCCACGGTTCTCTGCAAAGTTGCTGTTTTCCTTTCCAGTTTGTTAAAGTCAGTCACTAAGCCCAGCAGCCTACACTGAAGGGTAAGGAAAGTAAGCTTCCTTTAGAGAGGGGGGTATCAAAGAATTTAGATGACCACAGTAATTAACGAATGTTTGGAGGGAGGTACTTGGAGGTTATACAACTCACGCGCCTTCTAAGCAGGTGGAGTAGGGAATCTCCCTCTGGTGCAGAGTATCTGTAGTTGTTTCTGTATTTGTGGACATAAGCATGAGTTCTTACTGTTACCTCTGACTCCAGTGCAGCACCATGAGATTCATTCTAACTTCTTAACTGCTTTTACCGATGTAAATCTGGTTCACATTACCTCTGTTTGAGCGTTCAATCCCAGCGTAAATGTAGTTTTAGAATAGATAGTGTAGCAACTTGGGTATAGCTCATTTCGCCTTCAGCATCCAAAACGCTTTCCAAAGTTATTGAGGTCAATCGCATTCTTGCCCACCTTTCAATGAGGTTAAGTCATGGTTGGAATCACCACAGCCTTCATTTTATACTAGGAACTCCCCACCCCTCCCAAATGTCCTAGTTTTGGTTTTATTTTAAAGTACATCTAAAGTCACAGTTTGGATTTTTGTTGTAGTTAAGGTAGTCTTGTTTTGTCACCCAGGCTAGTGTGCCCTGGCCTCAGCCTAGCTCGCAGGAACCTCAAATTCCTGGGCTTAAGAGATCCTCCTGCCTCAGCTTCCCAAGTAGCCCAGGCTACTATGCCTGGCTAATTTTTTCCTTTTGGTAGATACAGGGTCTCTTGTTCAGGATGGTCTCAAACTCCTGCCTTAACCTCCCAGAGTGGTAGGATTACAGACATGAGCCACCGCACCAGCCTAAAGTCTGGGTTGTAGCATGCATACCCAAGGGTGCACCACCGTGGTGCTGTGGAGAGAGAAGTTTCATCACCCTAAAGATTCTCTGTGTAACCCGTCACAGTCAGCTGCTTTCCCTATCCCCAACTGCTGGCAACCACTTATCTGTTCCTATTCTACCATTTTGCCTTTTCCAGAATCATAGAAATGGCAGCGCAAAACAGCCTTTCGGTCGAGCTTTTGCATAGCAAAATGCACCGAAGGTTGGTATATGTTGTTGCACAAGTCCATTTGCTTTACTGCTGGCAGGCACCGTGTAGCTGAAACGCAGCTTGTTTATCCACACCTCTGTTGTGGGTATCTGGGTTGTTTCAAGTTTTAGGTGATTATCAGTAAGACTTTTTTGAAAAAACATTCATGGGCAGGTTGTTTTAAATCATTTGGTGACATACCTAAGGAGTGAGTTATGAGGCAAGCCTACATTTAACTCTATTTTAAAAAGATGCCTTGGAGTGGGATTGCTGCATCACGAGGTAAGCATATGTTTAACTCTATTTTAAAAAAAAAGTTTTCCAAAGGGGCTACTATTTATCATCCCCACTAACAAAAACTATTGCTCTAAGTGCTTCATATTTGTCAACACTTGGTACTGTCAATTTCTTAAAATTTAAGCCATTCTCATAGGGTATAGTGATGTATCATTGTGGTATTAATCTGATTAATGTTTAATAATATGGAACATTGTTTCATGTTTCCCATTTCTCTTTTGAGAAATACCTGGTCAAATAATTTCCTCACTTTTTAAAAAATTTATTATTATTTTTTTTTTGTAGAGACAGAGTCCAACTTTATTGCCCTCAGTAGAGTGCTGTGGCATCACAAGCTCACAGCAACCTCCAGTTCCTGGGCTTAGGCAATTCTCTTGCCTCAGCCTCCGGAGTCGCTGGGACTACAGGCGCCCGCCACAACGCCCAGCTTTTTTTCTGTTTTGCAGTTCAGCCAAGGCCGGGTTTGAACCCGCCACCTTTGGTATATGGGGCTGGCGCCCTACTCGATGAGCCACAGGGGCCGCCCTTTGCTCACTTTTTAAACTGGGTTTTTATTAAGAGTTTTTTTGTTTTTTTTTTTTGGGGACAGAGTTGGACTTTGTTGCCCTCGGTTGAGTGCGATGACATCACAGCTCACAGCAACCTCAAAAACTCTAGGGCTTAAGCAATTCTCTTGCCTCAGCCTCCCAAATAGCTGGGACTACAGGCGCCTGCCACAATGCCCAGCTATTGTTTTGTTGCAGTTGTCTTATTTGGCTAGCCCAGGCAGCGTTCAAACCTGCCACCCTCAGTGTACGTGGCTAGCACCATAAGCGCTGTGCTACAGGCGCCAAGCCCAGCTATAGGATTTTTAATAAATGGCTTTTATTACTTCACCTGTTTATTTGGGACAGTCTCTCACTATGTCCCCCTCAGTAGAAAGCTGTGGCATCACAGCTCACAGCAACCTCAGACTCTTAGGCTTAAGCGATTCTCTTGCTTCAGCCTCCTAAGTGGCTGAGACTACAGACGCCCACAACACCCAGATTTTTTTTTTTTTTTTTGTAGTTCTCGATGTTTAGCAGGCTTGGGCTGGGTTCAAACCCACCAGCCCATTGTATGTGGGTGCCTGTAGTCTCAGCTATTCGGGAGGCTGAGGCAGGAGGTTCACTTGAGCCCAGGAGTTTGAGGTTGCTGTGAGCAAGGCTGAGGCCAGGACAGTAAGACACTGTCTCAAAAAAAAAGAAAACAGAAAAGTGCATGTATGTTTATCATAGGTTTTAATTTTTTTCTTAAAATATAGATTTCTTAATGCGTATTTAATACCATTTTATTTCAATTCTTCATGAATCTTCTGTTCCTTGATCATTTTTCTTATTAAGTGTTGTATATAGGAAACAAGCCCTGATGTTCACCATGATTCATGGCTCTACTGACTACGCAGCCTTTTCAATGTCCAGAAAGTAGTTTCAACCATTTTGAAAAGTTCAGGAACAGCCTAGGATTTTGCAGTTGTTTTTGAAGGCTGGAATTTTCCTGCTTCAAATTCTTCTTTGAATTTTAAATAGTCTCTTCTTTTATCAAAATATTTTATCTATCAAGAAAAAAAAATTTGAAATATCAAGTTATGCAGCTTAGGTAAGCAAAAGCACAAATTGAAATGTAACAAATTTACAATATAAATTGTATAAGTGATTTAAGTGACTTATATCTTGGAACCATTTTCAATCAAGGCCTTTGATGAATAGGTCACTGAGGAGGGTGTGGACCAGTGAGTGCTAACAACCCTCTCGGGGTTACAGACCCTGCTGAGAATTTGAATAGCATAGGCAGCTTCTTAAGAAATGGCCTGTGGGCACACAGGTGAGGTTTGCCCAAGTTCAATCCACAGGCTCTCAGGTAAGAAGACTTCAGATTGAAAAATACTGGACAGGTTTTCTTTTGCTTCTTTTTTTTTTTTTTTTGAGACAGTCTTCCTATGTTGCCTTGGTAGAGTGCTGTGGTGTCACAGCTCACAGCAACCTCTAACTCTTGGGCTTAAGCGATTCTCTTGCCTCAGCCTCCCAAGTAGCTGGGCTCACAGGCGCCCGCCACAACGCCCCACTATTTTTTTGTTGTAGTTTTTAGCAGGCCCAGGATGGGTTCCAACCCGCCAGCCCCCACATATGTGGCCAGTGCCCTATCCACTGAGCTATGGGTGCCGCCCTGGACAGTTTTTCTTAAGTTTATTTTCAGACTAGAAAACACTAGTTCTTTTGTTAAATGCCTTTTTTTAGGACCTAATTGTTAAATATTTTAGCAGGACCTGCAGATAAAAATTAGCCTGGACTGAGAACGTAAATATCTACCCCACTCCTATCAGGCTGGGATAACAGACACAAATAAAGCCAGCTGCAAACACTGCAAACACTCTGCCCAAGGACATCCTACAGCCCTAGTGTGCTGAAGTTTCCCTTCTGTAAGTGACTACTCCTTTTTCATTCACTGAGAATCTTGCTCTGTAAAATCAGACTACAAAAGTTGTCTTTGAAGTTGAAAAGAGAAGCAGAGGAACTTCCAAAGGAGGCTCAGGACTTGGAACGAGGGATTTCTTGACATGATGTTCAACCTTTTGGCTTTATAGAAAATAGAACCCCAAGTCCACTTTTCACTTCAGGGCTAATGATGAACTCTCTATACCTAGCTCTGAGGCTGTCAAAATACTGCTTCATTTAAATTTTACGTAAACTCCATCCTTCCCCTAAATTTCCCAACTCCTTTTCCCTTTGTTTGGTGAGAGGCCTGTAGTTCTTCTCTCTACCTCTAGACTGCTGTTTATAACACATTTATAAATCTGACTGTCAGACTATGGGTTTATCCCTGATGGTCTCAGGCTGACTGGTCTAGGATGGAATTTACGTGGCTCATTAACAGATCTTTGTATCTCCCATTACATTTCCAACTGCCCAACAGACAACTCTACTTCAAGGTCCTACTGACAGACATGTTAGTCCTAACTTGACCAGAACTTAGCTCTTTTCTTTCCTCATTTGAAGATCTCTCAAGACATCCCTGTTGCCTTTAAAGTCAATATCCAAAGTCCCCAGTAAGACAAATGAGGCATTCATGGCTTATTCCCTGCCCATTTGTCCATCCCCTCTGAATTTACCTGCAATCCCTGAAATGCTTGTCCTAAGAGCAATCCCTGAATGTGCTTAATTTCTATTAGTCCTGCTTCCATGCCTTTGCATATACCACACTCTCTACCTAAGAGAAAGTTTTCCTCCTGAGCCTTCACTTCTCTGTCAACTAACAGTCTAAAACCTTCAACACGTGGTGCTTTCTCTGAAAGGTTAAGGAACCAAGAAGCATTTACTGAGAAGCACTGTATACATGTATGCTAGGGCCCTCTAAACCATTGAGGACCCAAATCGTAGCATGAATGACAAAATACTAGAATTTATGTAACATTTCAAAGGTTTATAGGAAAAAGTATCAGAAATTGAAATTAGAATCAAGTATCTTAGATATATGGTTGCTCTGTGGAGGATTCCGTTGAATGATGTTAAAATGACAGACCTAATAATCCCTGCTCCTAAATTACGAACCAATAAGAGACTTTAAATAGGACCATTATACAAGCCATCCTGGTGAGGGCCTAGAACAGGACACGAGGGCTAGACAAGAGTAACTCGTGTGGGTGACCGCCAGCTGTACAGCAGGTTTATTATGTAATAAAATTTTTTTTTTTTTGGTGTTTTAGGATACAACTAATCATTGTAAATCTGTTTGGTGGTTCTATTTTTATCTTTCCTCTTTGGCCATGACTTCAGCTAGGTAAAAGACCTAATCTTTGGAATCACAGAAATGTACACATTCAAATCTCTGCTCTACTATTCGTATTCTACTGGTTGGCTGGTCTGGGACTAATTAAGGCTCACCTTTCTGAGCCTTAGTTCCTACTGTGTAAAACAGGATACAACAGTACCTCACAAGGATTAAAAGTAATGAAAACAAAGTCCTTTTCCCCTAGGAAAACACAGGGCTGAGAACTGTGAATTACTGAAGGAGTATTTCAGGAGGGGAGTGAGATAAGGCAGGGCTGTGAGCTCAGTGGCTTTCTAGCTTGTCTGATCTGTCTGGAAGCTCTGGGGCATAAATTGTACCATAATTCATGACTTTGGGGCCCATCAGTCATTGCCTTTGACTGAGGGCTGACCACGAAGCTTGTCCACTTTTTCTCACTTGTACACTTCTATAGCACATAGTAGGTGCTCAATAAATACTTGTGGAATGACTGAGCAAGATATGGACTGAGAAAAGGATGGGACCTTCATCTATATTTGGGAGATTTTTTTCTATGCCAGTATTTCATTAAAATGGGCAGGGCATGTGTTCTTGGACTTTTCTTTAAAAAATATTCTTTTTATAGAACATGTGATCATGTTACTTCTTTTTTTAGGAGGGGAACACTTAGTCTCCATTCTAGAGCTAGTAGCTGTAATCCTCCCTCCCTGGACAAGACAAGTGCTTTAACTGATGGGGAACACCGTCATTCCTCTCCTTTGCCCTTGGCAGCAAGACTGGCTGAAGACCTTGCATTCAGCTCTGTAGTTCCAGGAGTTTTATGTGAGGAGTCGTGATGGCCACATGCTGCCTGCAATTAGACAAGGCGGGGTAATGGCCACTACTGGGGTTGTCCACATTCCCTCTGCAGACCAGTATACCCATTCCCCAGCTGCCCTGGGTAGTGGCTGCTAATACTGGCTGGCTGCCCCCTTCTCTACCTGTCCTCAACCAAAGCAAATGACTGATGGGCACAAAAGCCATGAATTATGGTGCAATTTATGCCCCTGAGCTTCCAGATAGATCAGATTGAAGCTGGAAGGCAACTGACCCCTCAGCCCTGCCTTATCTCACTTCCCTCCTGAAATACCCTTTCAGTCCCCAGTCCTATGCTGATGCAGGTTTGTTTCATGGAGACGAGGGCCGCAAAGGAGAGGTCTCTGTCTTGTATATGCAGAGGTCAAGGTAGATTCTGTGAATCTCCATCCTAGGAAGCTTGACAGGTAGTTCTGGAGCTGGAGAAAGGGCCAAGCTGGAGCTGCAGATTTGGGCACGGTGACGGGCTGAATGTTTCTGCCCCTTCAGATTCTTATGTTGAAGCCCTAACCCCAATGTGATGGTACCTGGAAGGAGGGTCTTTATGAGGTGATTGTTTAGATGAGGTCACAAGTATTGGGCCCTTATAAGAAGACCAAACGGAAGCTTCCTCTGTCTGCTGAGTGAAGACACAAAAGGCAGCCGTGTGCCTGCCAGGAGGAGGGCCCTCACTCTGACGTCAGACTTCTAGCCTCCGGAACCATGAGAAATCAAGTTCTGTTGTTTAAGCCACCTCATTGAAGGTACTCTGTTATGGCAGGCTGAATTAAGACAGGCATCAACATAGGAGTTGTTACTTAACAGCCACAGCCGTAGAAAGATTACCTTTGAAGAGTGAGCAGCACCAAAAGAGGATCTAATGATACCTTTTAGCTTCATAATAATCCCATGAAATAGGCTGCATCATGCTGATTTTACACATGAAGAGTTCACTAAAGAAATTTCTACTCAATACATTCCTCCCAGGCTTGGCCCCCAATATAACCCCACCCCCCTCCACCACACCTTCCTGTGTCTCCTTCAAAGCCTCAGACTACTCATTTAAAAATCTGAAACATGAGGGTGGCGGCTGTGGCTCAAAGGAGTAGGGTGCCGGCCCCATATGCCGGAGGTGGCGGGTTCAAACCCAGCCCCGGCCAAAACTGCAAAAAAAACCCCAAAAAATTCTGAAACATGACAAGGTAAAAACCCTAAAATCACCTCACTTCTAAAATTATCTGTCCTCAAACTACAAGGTATACTGTGGAGCAGCATGAAAGAGAAAATGCACAAACCAGTTTCAAATCTCTTTGAGGCCTGTTGGGCCTGCCTTAGAATTACAGCTCTGCACTCACTGAGTAATTAATGCTGTGAGAGTTATTTAAACACACAGAGGATCAGTTGCCTCCTCTTGAAATTGAGAGTAACAACACCCACATTATAGGGCACTGATAAAGATGAAGTGTCAAGCACTGATTAGCCTATCGGACCACTTACTAGCCTGAGTGTTAGCTCCTTTCCCAGTCTCCCCTGATACTGAGGAAAGGCAATACAGAGTATGAACAGCTGTCAAAGATGCAGAACTCACCATATGAACCTTTTCTTTTTTCTACTTACCAACTCCTTTTTTTATATTTAGGTATAAGTTTATATGATTTTGCATGATCAAACGGGAAAGCTTTACTTCTGACAGTAACTCTAGGCTCACAAATTTGCCAACCCCTGCCCAAGATTAAACACTACTTCTTCAGAAGATCCTGGAGAAGTCTACCAGCGAAGTGTGCTGGAAATTTTTTGGTAATCGTTCATGTTTGTGTTTTTGAATGATCTTTAATGTGTCAGGTGACATCCTCCAGAGATATGCCTGAAGTAAGGATATAAAACAAACCTGGATTACCAGACAAGGTTTTCTCTGCTCCCCAAAGAAACTGTTTATTGACATGCCAGACAGTGCTTCATTTCCTAGCCTACTACTGCAAGCTCAATGTATTTTAACAGGGAACAGAAACACATTAGAGTGTGACTTACCCACTGTTGGGGACAGCTTGATTCAAATGATCTTCTTAACTTCTTACATCGAGAAGCATCCTCTGTGTTCTCATCTAAACACTTCCAGTACTCATCCCGGGCTTCCCAGCAAACCTGCCTTTCCTTCATAGATGGGGCTGCCATTCCTAGGGGTGTCAAACTGTTGGCCAAAACAACATTTTACATTAACAATGAGCAAGTAATCTGGGGAAAAAAAAGGCAAGGAAAAAACAAAACTATCATTCCCGCCTTCTTTTTTATTATCTTTTTATTAAATCATAGCTGTGTACATTAATGCAATTATGGGATACAATGTGCTGGTTTTATATACAATTCGAAATACTTTCATCGAACTGGTTAACATAGCCTTCACCGCATTTTCTCAGTTACTGTGTTAAGATATTTATATTCTACCCTTGGTAGACTTAACATGTACCCTATCCCCGCCTTCTTTGACAAAAGTTATGCGCCCACCGAACCTGACCAGGTCTCCGTTACAGACCCGGTGGGAACGCTCCGGTGCAGCAGGGCCCACGTCACATGGCTGCGGGGCGAACCCCGGCGCTGCGTGGGGAGTGTGCGGGGACACGCGGCGCGCCCCGTCCGACAGAGAGTGCGCGGGGGACACGCGGCGCGCCCCGTCCGAGAGAGAGTGTGCGGGGGACACGCGGCGCCCCCCGTCCGAGAGAGAGAGTGTGCGGGGGACACGCTCTCCGAGCCGGACGCGCCCCGCCCGCGAGGAAGGGGCGTCCCGGGCCCGTCTCCCCGCCCCGCCCCGCCCACCCCCCCCCCCCCGGGCCCGTCTCCCCGCCCCGCCCCGCCCACCCCACCCCCCCGGGCCCGTCTCCGCGCCCCGCC
>CAUYRH010046283.1:0-18503 GCA_963574655.1 Perodicticus potto
CATCTGCTTCTCTACCTCGTTCTGTAGCTCTTTTAGCTTCTCAGCTTCTTCCTCCATCTCCCTGACCCGAGCTTTGATCGCTTCCAGCTCCTACAGTAAGTGGGAAGGGTATGGAGAAGAACTTAAGAGGAACCGAGGAAGGGATTGTGCTCTGCTCTCGATCGACGCGCGACCGCAGACATGCTCGGCCATTTCCCTCGCACCACGCGAGGGTCGTAATGAAAAGAAAAGCAAGCTACCCTCTCTAGAACAAACTAGGAACCCATGATGCCCGAATCAACCCGGCCGGGCCCCTTGTAGAGATCGCGGACCAGTGCACAGCCCGGCCCCGACCACGTTATTCCCCGCCCAACCCCACCCCCCGCCTGCCTCCCGCTCGCCCGAGTTCCAGGCCTCCTGTGACCCGGCCCGCCGGCCGGCTGCCGGCCTGCTCGCTCGCCTTCCTTCCCTCACCGGGTCCTCAATGGCGCCGTCCCCCGGGTCACCCTCGACCAGTCCCGGCTCCTCCTCCTCCTCCTGGCTGCCGGGGGCTCCCGAGCCAGGCCCAGGGCCCGGAGCTCCCGGGGGGGCGCGGGGCCGGGGCGGCTCCTCTTCGGGCTCGGGCTCGGGCTCGGGCTCCAGCAGCAGCTCCTCAGGCTCCAGTTCCTCAGACTCCAGGCCGTTCCCGTAGTCCCCTGCGCCCCCCGGGGCCCCCTCCCCGGCCTCCCCACCGGCCCCGGGCACAAGATGGCGCCGCCGCCCCGGCCCGGAGCCCCGACCGCCCGCAGCCCCCGCTGCTGCTGCCGCCGCCGCCGCCGCCGCCATCGCCGCTCAGACTGGGGCCCGCCGCCCGGCGATTGGAGAGCTGCGCCGGCCACGCCGAGGATTCATTAGTCAAGCAGCCTGCCCGTCACCATGAGCTAGGACTCCATTGGAGAATATTACTTGGCAATCAAATAAGACCCCACCTCCAAGGCGGGATACTGCGCCAAAATCTCAAATCGCGGCAAGGGAAGTCTGTCTGTCAATCAACACACGTCCCACCTCCCCTCTAATCCTTAGGTAACAATACCGCCACGCTGTGACGCCATTCCAGCTTCCCTCAGTCTATGGGCGGGCCCATGAAGCATAGGACGCCCCGTGATTGGTCCCTGAGTAGGCGACTGGAAAGGACCAATGTTTCGATCGCCTCACCGCAGTAGCCCAGTCGCAGATGCTGATTGGCTGCCGAGATTAGAAGGGCTGATACCCATTCCCTGACAGGTGAACCTTGCCCCGAACGGACTTCTGGGCTTCAAACTGGGGGAACCCGAAGTCACGTGACTAATCAGTTCTTAGGGGGCCGCCATCTTGATGCTACTGGTGGACAACTAGCGAGCATTTGGAAGGCCGAAGCGGTTTCTGGAAACTTGAGAACAGCCGTAGATGGGATGTTGCCGGAAATGGAGCACTCCAGGAGAGAGCTTTCTGGTACCATCCTGGCTTTTTGTACGAGCTCTCCCAAACCAGAAAGCAGGAAGGAACCCTCACTTCAGAGCTACCAGACGCGAGTCCTGCCTGTCCTGTCCTCTTGCACAGGCCTTTACAGGACACCTGCGCCCACACAGTTTGTTTCTTCTCTTTCCTGAACTGTTAGCTGCACACACCTAAGGGGTCTCTCAGCTTCCAGTGCCACCCCTCCAATCCGCACCACCGCCAGACTGTCTCCCCTTTGCTATCCAGGTAATGTGAAAACTTGCAGTGCTTAGACACCCCAGTATCTGGCTACTTCGCAAATGTTTACTTGCACACTCCTCATTACAGTGGATCTGTGCCTCTACATGTAGTCCCTCTTCAACCAGGCCAGTGCAGTCCCCAGCATCACCACCTGCGAAGCCTTCCACCAGCTTCCCCTCCTTTCCCATGATAAGTGGGCCAACCTCCAGTGCCGCCTAGTGGTTTTGCGCTGCTTCCCTAACTAGATTGTGAGTGCCTGCAGACCACGGACTGAATTCTGTCGATATTTGATTCTCCCCCCAGGGGAGCCGGGCAACACACCTAACACATAAGTGTCCCCAATGGATGTGTTTTTTTTGAGACAGAGTCTCACTATGTCGCCTTTGGTAGAGTACCGTGGCGTCACAGCTCACAGCAACCTCAAACTCTTGGGCTTAAGCGATTCTCTTGCCTCAGCCTCCCAAGTAGCTGGGACTACAGGCGCCCGCCACAACGCCCAGCTATTTTTTTGTTGCAGTTGTCGTCGTTTAGCAGGCCCAGGCCGGGTTCGAACCCTCCAGCCCCGGTGTATGTGGCCGGCGCCCTAACCTCTGAGCTATAGCCGGAGCCCCATTGGATGTGAGGCAAAAGATAGATGGACTGGGTGCCACCCTTCATCTTCACCACTTTCTTAGCCCCCAAATCCTCCAGATCCCGGAATTTCTTCAAGCCGGTTCCCTATACACCCCTGTACCTGGAGATATCAATGAGACCTAGCTCTGGAAGCCAGGATTGCCACATTTTAGCAGTGATCCTACACGTTTGTTTAAAAGGAAAGAATGCTGGTGCTAAGTCTGCAAAAGGAATTTTTGTAGGCAGACCAAGCTACAATTTGAAAAGCCAGATTTACATGAGCCCAGCCAAAGCAGGGGATCTGGGCAAGAGGAGATTCCCCATTAGCAAACAAAAAAAATAAAAAGCAACTCATTATACCCCACTCTCCCCGTCACCGCCCCACTTTTCTTCACAATTTCTTACCTCAGAAACTGGGCATCTTGGAGCAGAGTCACAGTCGCTTAAGATTTCACTGAGAACTACTTCAGCCATTTCAGCTCCAGTGATCTGGGAGAACTAAAGTTGAGCGCCGAGGACAAACACTAATGATCGAGTTTCCTGGAAGAAAGGTCTTTTATACTGATCTTAACCTAGTCAAGATTTGGGTGTCTTATTGGTTCCTAATTGAAACAAGCCAATTAAGGGAAATGTAATTTTTTAAAAAATACCTTTGAGGGCGGCGCCTGTGGCTCAGTGAGTAGGGCGCCAGCCCCATATACCGAGGGTGGCGGGTTGGTACCCGGCCCCGGCCAAACTGCAACAACAACAAAACAATAGCCGGGCGTTGTGGCGGGCGCCTGTAGTCCCAGCTACTCTGGAGGCTGAGGCAAGAGAATAGCCTAAGCCCAAGACCTGGAGGTTGCTGTGAGCTGTGATGGAATAGCACTCTATCCAGGGTGACAAAGTGAGACTGTCTTTAAAAAAATAAATAAATAAATGCCTTTGAATCCTAATTGTGTTGAGCACTTGATTTTGTAACACACCACTCTCTACTATCCCACTGAGTACTCACAACAACCGTGAAGAAAATATCTGCATAAATTATAATCTTTTTTAGAGAAAAAGAAAAAGGCTTAATGAAGTGAAGTAACTTGCCCATGTCATCTAGCTAATAGAAGTGTACAGGAAATTCAGAGCTAGCGTTCTGAGCTAGCGTTCTAAATTCAGATCCAAACTGCTATAAGATTTGCTTTAATACACACAAATTATGTATGATCCTGAAAGCTGAAAAAATACTAAATTCAAACAATAGTTTAAGAAAGTTTAAGAAAACTATACTCACATCCAAAGATTATTTATGCACCTATTAAAAGGTTTATACAGGGCCGCGCCTGTGGCTCATCAAGTAGGGCACGGGCCCCATATACCTAAGGGTAGCGGGTTCAAGCCCGGCCTCGGCAGAACTGCAAAACAGAAAAACAGCTGGGCATGTAGCAGGCGCCTGTAGTCCCAGCTACTCGGGAGGCTGAGGCAAGAGAATCGCCTAAGCCCAGGAGTGGGAAGTTGCTGTGAGCTGTGTGACACCAAGGCACTCTACCGAGGGCGATAAAGTGAGACTCTGTCTACAAAAAAAAAAAAAAAGTATACACAGTGTGATAAACATGCAAAAATAATTTTGTTAAGCCAAAGAAGTAGAATGTAAAATTATAAATATAGTATGATTATAACTGTGTGTTTCTGACTGGACGGGTGGCTCATGCTTGTAATCCTAGAGCTCAAGGGAGGCCGAGGCAGGTGGATTGCTTGAGCTCATGAGTTTGAGACTAGCCTAAGCAAAATCGAGATCCCGTCTCTACTAAAAATAGAAAAACTGAGGCAAGAGGATCACTTGAGCCCAAGAGTTGGAAGTAGCTATGAGCTATCATGCCACAGCACTCTACCCAGGGTGACAGCTTGAGACTCTGTCTCAAAAAACAAAAGAAACCTGTGTATCTGATTTTTAAAAACATGGGCATGGGGGTAAAAAAGAACAAGAACCAGTGCAATTTTTCTATTTGGGAAAATATAACAAAAACTTTTTAAAATTTGAGATTTTTGACTCAGTAATGCTATTTCTTACAATCTGTTCTAAAGAAGTAAGTTAAAAAGTGAATACACATTTGTGAATGAAGATGTTTATCAAAGTGAAAAATATAAACAAACGTACAAGTGGGCATTGAAATTATTGTACATAGATGTAATTTTATATAATTATTATGCTTTCAAAATTTTAGTGAAAAAAAGTTTGCAATAAGATGGCAAGCAAAATTGCAGTAGACAAAATTGTACAGTATGATCATAAAAGCACAGATAAAAGACTGGAAAGAAATATGCTAAAAAGTTAATAGCAGTTCTCTTCAGGTAGTAGGATTATGATTAATTAGTTTCTTTATAATTTTCTATGTTCTAATAGGCCAAATAGAGGAAATCTAGCAATATAAGACAAATATAAGCATTAAAATTTTGTACATTCTACAAATTTTCCAGTCACTATATATTTTGAAAAAAGCACCCCAACTTCCAAACTATCTCAAAAAAAAAATACCTGAATGATCTGAATGATGGCTTGTGAATTAAGATCCTTCCCTATTAGATTGTAAACTGAAAAAGGGGGGACACCATCTTAAGTATATATGTATTAACTTTGACTATCTGTGCTCAATAAATGCTAATTGAATGAGTGATCTTTTTTTTATTGTCTGGGATTCAGAGTACAAAGAATTAGGTTACACTGATTGTTTTTATTCATTAATAAGTGATCTTATTTAATATCTTGCCTGTTGTTGATGCATGGAGAATAACAAAGATAAATTTTTTTCTGAGAATGAATTTTTTAAAAATTAGTATGGGGCGGCGTCTGTAGCTCAGTGGGTAAGGATGCCAGCCACATACACTGAGGCTCATGGGTTTGAACCCGGCCCGGGCCAGCTAAAACAATGACAACTGCAACAAAAAAATAGCCGGGAATTGTGGCGGGTGCCTGTAGTCCCAGCTACTTGGGAGGCTGAGGCAAGAGAATTGCTTGAGCCCAAGAGTTTAAGATAGCTGTGAGCTGTGACGCCACAGCACTCTACCCAGGGCAATAGCTTGAGAATCTGTCTCAAAAAAAAAAAAAATTAGTATGTGACAATGTAAGATTCACCCATTATGAGTATGAGTCTCTTTAAGTAGTAACCCATAGAGGACTACAGAGTTTTAAAAATACTGAAAATCCAGTGATGGTGTGCCTCAGAAGAAGGGAAAATGTGTTGATAGAAGAGAATGGTTAGTGAAGCTGAGAAAAAGAAGAATTAAGCAATAAAAATGGGTAAGGACATCGACAGTTTTGCCCAGAAAGGAAATGTTTTCTCACTGGAACAACATAAGTATTTGGCCTCTTAATAGTTTCATCCCTATTTTTATTATAACTCCTGCTTTGAAATTTTACAGGTTACAATAATTCTCTATGCGCCAGGCATGGTGGCTCACACCTGTAATCCTAGCACTCTGGGAGACTGAAGCAGGTGGATTGCCTAAGCTCACAGGTTTGAGACCAGCCTGAGCCAGAGTGAGACCTCGTTTCTAAAAATAGCCTGGCATTGGGGTGGGTGCCTGTAGTCTCAGCTGCTTGGGAGGCTGAGGCAAGACAATCTCTTGAGCCCAAGAATTTGAGGTTGCTGTGAGCTGTGGACACCACAGCACTCTACTGAGGATGACAAAGTGAGACTCTGTCTCAAAAACATAATAATAATTCTCTATGACATAAACTAAACTGTTTATAGTCCCATGTGGCTATTGAACACCTAAAATGTGAGGAGACTTTTTTGAAATGTGCTGAAAGTACAAAATACACATCATATTTTGAAGACTTCATATGATAAAGAGAATTTGAGGCTGGGCACGGTGGCTCAGGCCTGTAATCCTAGCATTCTGGGAGGCTGAGGCAAGTGGATTGCCTGAGCTCACAGGTTTGAGAAGAGCCTGAGCCAGAGTGAGACCTTGTCTCTAAAAATAGTTGGGTGTGCCTATAGTCCCAGCTACTCGGGAGGCTGAGGCAACAGAATTGCTTAAGCCCAGGAGTTGGAGGTTTCTATGAGCTGTAATGCCATGGCACTCTACTGAGGGCAATAAAGTGAAACTCTGTCTCTCTTTAAAAAAAAAAAAAAAGCTGTGTGTGGTGGCAGGCACCTGTAGTCCCAGCTACTTGGGAGGCCAAGGCAAGAGAATCACTTGAGCCCAGAAGTTTGATATTGCTGTGAGCTATGATGCCAAGGCACACTACCAAGGGTGACAAAGAGAGACTCTTATCTCAAAAAAAGAAAAAGAGAATTTGACACAACTCATTAATAAAATTGTTTAATATTAATTATATGGTGAAATAAATATATACTGAGCTAAATAAAATATTAAAATTAGCTTTATCTATTTCTTTTTGCTTTTTTAATGAGGTTACTAAAAACTGTAAAACTACATATGTGACTTATGTTATACTTCTTTTGGATACTGATGATAAAGAACCTTGGAACCTTTCTCATTTTCTCATCTCTATTTGGGAGCAGACCCCAATTATTTCTTAATGTGGTCTGGCCCTGCTTACCTTAACTCTCTCAGTCTGCCCTTGTACAGAAGTAGGGTGGCCATTTAAATGTGAAGGAGTTATGTTGGTCTGCTTAACTTCCAATCTGCTTGGTTAACTTTTTAAAAACTTTGTACCTAAAAAATTTGTTGTAATACACATATATGAAGGTACGTATTTTCATGTGTTCACCATAATACAGCAAAAAGAACAAAATAAATCACCCATAAAATCCACCACTCAGAGATAACCATTGATGATATTTTGGCATATACTCTTCCTAAAATTTTTAACATACAGAAGCATCTTTCCTAGGCGGTGCTCATGGCTCATCGAGTAGGGCGCTGGCCCCATATACCGAAGGTGGCGGGTTCAAACCTGGCCTCGGCCAAATTGCAAAACAGAAAAAGAGCCAGGAGTTGTGGTGGGCGCCTGTAGTCCCAGCTACTCGGGAGGCTGAGGCAAGAAAATTGCCTAAGCCCAGGAGCTGGAGGTTGCTGTGAGCTGTGTGACGCCAAGGCACTCTACTGAGAGCGATAAAGTGAGACTCTGTCTCTACAAAAAAAAAAAAAGAAGCATCTTTCCATGTCAATAAATATATTTTTCCAATCTAATTATCCATGGTTTCACTCAAAATTCAACTTACAAATGATGCTTTCCTGACTTCTTGATTTAAAACTGAAATCTAAAGCCGGGTGCAGTGGCTCATGCCTGTAATCCTAGCACTTGGGAGGCCGAGACAGGTGGATTGCCTGAGCTCACGAGTTCAAGACCAGCCTGAGTGAGAGCAAGACCCCATCTCTAACAAATAGCCAGGCGTTGTGACCAGCACTTGTAGTCCCAGCTACTTGGGAAGCTGAGGCAACAAGTTCACTTGAACCCAAGAGTTTGAGGTTGCTGTGAGCTAAGATGCCAGGGCACTACCGAGGGTGACCTAGTGAGACCGTCTCAAAAAAAAAAACAAAAAACCCCTGAAATCTATGTATGTATGTGTGCGTGTAGGTATGTATATATACATACACATCCCCCTTCAATGAATTACTTTTTTCTGTAGTATCCATCACCTAACACCTTATGAAATTTATTTATCATTTGTTTATTTCTCTTGCTAGGATGTAAGCAACATGTGGACAGAGATGTGATCTGTTCACCTTACCCTAGTGCCTAGAACTTGCCACACAGATGATAAGTAAATATTTACTGCATGAAGCCAGGCCCAATGCCACATGCCTATATTCCTAGCACTCTGAGCAACCAAGGCAGAAGGATCCCTTAAGCTCAGGAGTTTGAGGCCAGCCTGAGCAAGAGTGAGACTCCATCTCTACTAAAAATAGAAAGATTTAGCTGGGCATTGTGGCAGACACCTGGGTTTAAACCACCCAGGTGGCTTAAACCCAGGAGGTAGAGGTTCCTGTGAGCTAGGCTGATGGCACTCTGACTAACAGTGAAACACTGTCTCAAAAAAAAAAAAAAAATCGGGCGGCGCCTGTGGCTCAGTGAGTAGGGTGCCGGCCCCATATACCAAGGGTGGCGGGTTCAAACTCGGCCCCAGCCAAACTGCATCAAAAAATAGCCGGGCGTTGTGGCGGGTGCCTGTAGTCCCAGCTACTTGGGAGGCGAAGGCAAGAGAATCGCCTAAGCCCAAGAGCTGGAGGTTGCTATGAGCTGTGACTCCACAGCACTCTACTGAGGGCGATAAAGTGAGACTCTGTCTCTACAAAAAAAAAAAAAAAATCACTGCATGAATCAATGATTGAATGAATAAACAACTACACAGCATTCCATTATATTTCCTAGTTGAGTTTTAAAATAATTTCTATGTATTCCTATATCCATATTTAAGGCAGCTTTTAAAGTTTTCAAAGGATTTACTATTAAGTAAAAGCACAGAATATCTATAATCTATCCATTTACTAGAAATTGTAACTAAATGTTGCCCAACTTTATCAAAAATGCCATTTGAAAAAACAACATTTGTGGAGAACTATCTTAAGGAAACGTAACTGATCTGCCCTTTTAGATATTGGAAGGTCTAGGCCTAATTAAACCAAACCATCATAGAGCAGCAAATTTGGGCTAAAGTGTGATGGGCCTGCTAGAACAAGCTTAGGACCTTGTGAATCCCTATTTGGTGTTTTTAGAAGAAACAATGGTGCAAAACTCAACATCGTATTTGCTATTAGGAGTCACAGAAGGAGGGAGATGTCCACTATATCACTCAGTGTCGTCTCAGAAAAGCCACACACAGAAAAAATTTTTGAGCCTCTTAATTAACTGGTAGGCTTTTATAAATCTTTTTTTTTTTTTTTTGGCTTTTATAAATCTTAATGGAATGTGAATTGCATTGTGTTTTTCAGTTTGCTTTAGCTGTCAAGAAGCTCAGGGCTGATTCATAGACTAGCTTTAGTATTTGAGAATACTACTTAGAGAATGTTTTTCTGTGCATTAGTTTTACTTTTGCTGTCATAATCAATTTTCCCTCTACCCCAAAACTTTGAAAACCTGTATTTTCCTATTATCTTTTATATTATAGAAAGATGTTGCAAATGCTTTTTGGAACTTGGCAAATATAAATCAATCATCAAATCAATTGCACTATAGTAGAGATAAATGCACTGGCTACCATACCTGATGATAGTAACTATTAAGAACATCTGATTCCCTTTCCAACCTAGTGCCATATTCATTAAACCGTTCTCTGATTTTAATATGGCTTCCCCTATAGATGTTTCTATAGGGAGAAAATAGACAGGCAACACTCTAAGCAATTACATTTCTCACAATTTAACACATAAACCTAAACAATTTATTGCACTGGATTATAGAAAGACTAGGAATTCCCTCTTGAAATTTAAAATTAGGATCACTATTCCTGTCAGATATGATTTTGGTGTGGCCCTGGTACAAAGGGATGGGCTGAATATTCCTGGAGATTACAATTTAGCAGTTGCATTAAAATTGCTGAAACCAAATGTCTCAGGGGACCAGGAAAGGAAGCAGGGCCTCCATTTTTTTTTTTTTAAGAGACAAAGTCTCACTCTACGCTGTCAGGAGAGTGCTGTGACATCATAGCTCACAGCAACCTCCAACTCCTGGGCCTAGGTGATTCTCTTGCCTCAGCCTCCCGAATAGCTGGAACTACAGGCGTCCACCACAACGCCTAGCTATTTTTTGTTGCAGTTTGGCCGGAGCCGGGTTTGAACCTGCCACCCTCAGTATATGGGGCCAGTGCCCTACCCATTGAGCCATAGGCACCGCCCCAGGGCCTCCATTTTTTTGTATTTTAAATTTGAAGTAGACACAGGGCATCACTTGGAAATACTCATTACCACACACTTCTGATTAGAAATTGAACCACAACTGGGAACTTGATTTCTAGCATACATATATTTTTAGTAGGCTTTCTTTTTTTTTTTTTTTTTTGAGACAGAGTCTCAAGCTGTCACACTGGGTAGCGTGCCGTGGCGTCATAGTTCATAGCAACCTCCAACTCTTGGGTTCAAGTGATCCTCTTGCCTCAGTTTTTCTCATTTTAAGTAGCGACGGGGACTCTATTTTGCTCAGGCAGGTCTCGAACTCCTGAGCTCAAGCAATCCACCTGCCTCAGCCTCCCAGAGTGCTAGGATTACAGGTGCCAACCACTGTACAGGTGCCAACCACTGTGCCTGGCCTTGGTAGTCTTTCTTTGTTTTGTTTGTGGCAATCTCAAATACCATAGACATGTATACACACCTTCTTGGGCTTGGGTTGGCATAGAAGGAGTTCTTGTCTTAAGACATTTGGCCAGGGTGGGAGTAGGGTGAGAAGGATGGGAGAAAAACTGATTTTTTTTTTTTAATTATCCCAACACTTTCCAAAATCTCTGTTAATCTAATTCTTACCCTTAACAAGGTCATGAAGAGAAGATATAGATCAAGAAATGTCCTGACCCCCAGGCTATATTGTGTAGAAGTCACAGACCCTGTTCAGTCCTTCTCATTAAACTCTGGGCTTTATTTATTTTTTTTAATACGACAATTACATATTACACAAAAATAAAAGTCAAATGAACTTGGTATTTATAAATTATTAAATAAAAATACAGGAATATATATTTATATTTATAGAGCTTTTTCTTTTCTTCTAAACTAACCAAATCTGTTCTCTTGTTTTATGATTTAAAAAAGTAAAATAGTGTATGTATGCCCTAGAATAAGCAGGGAGTGGGAGAGTAGGATTAATAATCTCAGGACCGAGTTGCCCTATTTCCGCTCCTTCCTTGGCCTAAGTAAAGTCCCTATTTGTCCCTTTGGGCTCTGGAAAGCAAGAAACACCCTCTCCACCTATCGCCTATTTCATCTTTGAAAAAATGGCAATTATATTTATTTCCCTTATTTTTTAAAAAATGAAATGGATTTAAAAATTGGGAGCCATACTCAGCCTTCTTGGCCAAGAGCTAATCCCAAGGAACTATATGGCTCTAGAAGAGAGTCCCTAGTTTTCCCTGACAGAAGAGTCTCTGAGGTTTCCATTGCCCCTCCAACTAAGAAGGGCAGGTACAGGTCAAAACTGCCCACTGTGGTCCCATCCAAGCTATACTTCTGGGAATCCAGACCAAGCCCTTTACCCCTTGAGAAAATAGCCTCTCCTTCCACCCAGGTGTGAAGGTCTCAGAGCAGAACATTTTGAATTCAGCCATAGTCCCTGCTGTCACTGTTTGGTAAAGGCCCACAGGAAAGCTAAACAGAATAGACATCCTGTGGTAGAGGGTAGGGTGAAGAGTCTGCCCCAAACTTGGTGGAGCACAGGCTCCAATTTGGAGCTGATGGTCTAGTCAGTGGTTTTCCAACTTTTTTCAGCAACAAACCCCTTAATGCAAATAAAATCTTACCCTGAACCCCGATACGTAAGACAGCTACAAGGGGAGCTGTTCTGTTTGAGGGCAAGTTGCCCGGCCTGCTCAGCTCCCCACCGCCTTCATCTCCCCAAGGACTCCTGAGGCAACCCCTAGAAAACTCTGGGGCTGTGCCAAGCAGTTTGAAAACCACTGGCCTAGTTTGTCCTGAGCAAGTCAGAGACCCCCCACCCCAACTGCTTGCCACAGACCAGCTCTGAGTTTCTGGTACCAGCATACTCACAACAGACCAAGTAGCACATGCAGTCTACCACCTCCCCTATAAATACCATTAAAAAGTACAGCCCTCCCTCAAAAGCAAAAGTCTGGACTAAACCCCTGAGGCCAATTTGGTCCCACATTTTAGCGAGCACAACTATGTTGCCACATTCTGGGACCAAGTGAAAATTTCCGAGGAGAGTCAACCACGGCCTGGCTAAGCTGGTCAGTGCTCAGGATCATGGTCAGGGTTCTGGAGCACCCTGTCAGAAAGTCAGCATTGGAGAGCAGCAATTTTAGCACTTTGGAAAGTGCAGCAGTGAGGTCTGGCTCAGGGCATGCATCTGGGAGTGAATCATTTCTTCCTCAAAAGAAAAAGCTATAATTTGGATCAGTTCTAGAGGATTGTGAGTTCTAAAGTTATCCTCAGGTTCTGAGGTGCAGAAAAGTAACACCCATGCAAAAAGCGTGACTTCAAAGAAAACATAAATGCTTCTAGGTCATGGTAGGTACTCTAGAACCCTTACTCTTGGCCCCTGATAAAGCAGCACCAAAGCCCACCACACAGAATAGGCCAGTCACAGAGTACGCGTCACCCTCACACTCCTGGGGTTCAGAGCTGGAATGGTCCTCTCAAGGCATCAACCGTCTCACTGAGACACAGTGCAGGACACAGACTGTATTCTAGATTGGCATTTATGTCTACGCCCTCTAAAGGAAAATAAATTAGGGCCCCAATTTAGAATTTAAGTTTGGATACGGAGATCCCAGAGACAGGGTACACTTCAGGCACTATTGTGCCCCAGTGGAAGGGAGGTTGGCAGGCAAGTGTAGCTACCTAAGCCTCCACCCACCCAGGCTCCATAGCCCTGCCCTGTCAGAGCCCAGGAGGCAGCAGCAAGTGCGAGATGCACAAGGAAGGGATGATGAAGGAACAAGGCCAGTGGCAGAACCACTCTGGCCTCCAAACCCCTATTGACTTTCTGCAGAGAAATGCCAGAGTCCTCCTTCCGATACACTGTTTCTCTCTCAGCCTTGAAGCATCAGGACAAGGGGAGGGGAAACGTGGGGGTGAGGGCTGGGAGGAGGAGCAGAGAAAGGCCCCTTGTTCTTGCCATTGCAAGAGGGAATGTTTTCTCCTTGAAGAGTCCCACCACCACCAGATTAGACAAGCAGCCCAGCATGCACACGTGCACATGCACACCGTATCCAAGCAGTCCACTGTCACTGACCTTTCCCTATCACCTGAGAACCTTGAGCTTCCATTCCAAAGGATGTGCCTCCTGTGTTCCCCCAATCCCGCTCCTCCAATGCAGACGCAACCCCTTCTACAAGTCCTTTCCTCAGGGCTACAAACCAAACTCCAGGTAGTTTCACGTACCCACACCTACAGGCATGATCCCTCCCACCTCCCCCCAACCCTAGAATGACTCCTCCTCCTTCGTCCCTGACCTCCCCAAACCACTTCCCCAATGTCTCCAGCTCATTCTTCCAGTCGCCTGCCTGGCATGCTCAGCTCCCTCACACACTACCTTTCCCCTGCCCATCCATTCACTTCACTTCTTCTAAGGGCATTCCTCTGTCCTGTTCCTGCTCTCCTGGCCCCCAGCCATACCTAGCCCTACCTGGCCCTGGGACTTTCTCACTTGCTAGCAAAAAAGGCCCCTACAGTTACCAGGGCCCCCAGTGCCACGGCCCCCGTCAGCACTGTCCTCACTGATGCCCAGTTCCCCTCCCGCAGACGCCGAGCCTCCTCCAGGGCCCCGTCCCCGTATAGAGCTGTGAACTCCGCCTGTGGGAGAGAAGGGAAGTAGGAGAGAAAGGAGAAAGGGATATCAGGAGAGGAAAGAGTGGAGAGAAGAGGAGAGGAAGAGTTCCAGTTCCATCCACTGCAAGCACTACCCCACACCCAGTTCCTCTCCAGCCAAAGCTCTACTGGTCAGAAGCCCCTCTGATCTCCCAGGGTGCACCCCCCTACCCTGAGTGCCAGGCTCATTTGCCCTCTCTGCTTCAAGTGAACCCCATCCTTTCACTGCTAAAAAAATCTGCTCAGAACTGGTATCCTTCACCAAGACTTGCCTCACCACCACCCATCCCTGAACTTTCCCACCTCCCATACCAAGTACTCAGTATAAAAAGTTCTGTCACCATTTCCCTTCAGGCACTCCTCAGGTACTATGTATCTGTCCTCTGCTTGGGACCATGAGCCCACCCAGGGATTACTGCATGGCAGCACTGGAGTGCAGAGTCCAATGTGATGCCCACAGTGAAGCATCTCTCAGTCTGATTCCACCCAAACAGGGAGACTCAGCACCCAAGTTTCATTCCCAACACAGCTGTCCCAGCCTCCAATCAGAGCCCCTGTCTTCCCCCCCGAAGACAGCTTTGCAGAGGGATGTGCAGAGCGGCAATTGAGAAGCTGCTTACCCAGCCACCACTGCTGTGGATCCAGTCAGCTAGCCGTGTCTCCAGGTAGGCTACCATCCACTCCTGTACTTGTCCCACCAGTGGCTCCATCTCCTTGTTGACACTCTCAGCACACAGTGCGGCCCCAAAGACGAAGAAGGCCACAAGGCGGCCCCAGTTGGGGCCTCCTTGGAAAAGTTCATCAGAGACCTGGGTGAAGCGTTGCTGGGCTGAGCCTGGGGTCACATGTAGCTGAGCTGCCAGATCAGAGAAGGTACGCCGGAAGCGGGTCTCGAACTCATCTCCAGCTGCCCGCATGGCTTGGTGCAACGGGTCAGTTGCAGGGCCCTCCCCTGGGCCAGCTCCACAGACATAACCCTTCTGCCTCAGCTTATAGCCTACAAAGTCTGCCACCAGAGCCCGTGTGTCTGGGGCTGAGGCTGGGGTCGCCATCCGGGTGGCTATAAGAGGCAAGGGTGAAAGACTGGCATCAATAGATGAAGTATGTGGACAGAGACCCAGAAGGGGCATTTCCGGTTTGGCCAACCCAGTGAGACAGGGAGCAGGGAGGAAATGCTTAGAGACCACTGGGCAGGAAGGGGCAAGAAGGGAATTAACTCACAACGTGGAACCAGAGCATAAGGCGCTGGCCATTAATGTCATAATATGCCAAATTAAACACAAAACAAGGACATTTTCTGTTTAACATACTTTAGGTTGTTCTTATAATAAGAAAACACCAGCTCTTATGACACCCCTACCTCCCACCCCACTCCACAGCCCACACCTTCTTGGCTAGAGGAAGAGACTTAAGACCTCCCCAGAAGCAAGATGAGATGTTGGCAGAGACACAGATGGGAAGGTAACAGGGACTGAAGAGAAAGGTAGGAGAAGCAAAAGGCTGCCTGGGACAGAAAAAAGAAGGGGTCACTCACCCAGCCTGGATGGTCACTCTTAGGACCCAGCACTTGTGGCAAGGAGCCCCCAGCTGGGGCCTTTCATCCTCCCGGCCAGGCTGGAGCCCTGGGAAGGAGAGGGGGAGATCAAAACTAGGTAGGGAAGCCCAGGCATCAGGGTCTACCCTGAGAAGGGTTGGGGTTGCAGCTTCAGGGCCTGGGCCCCTGCCCCTAACGCTCTACCAGCTGTGTGGCCGAATCCATGTTTAATGACTGTCCTCCCGGGAAACACAGGGCCAAGGGCTTCCTGCCACACCATCTCTACTACCGACTCCCCCCAGTGCTGCCCAAAGGCCCAGCTCCTCCCTTACCCCCACCTCAGCCTGTCTCCAACCCCGCTCGCCTGCCAGGTTAGGGATCTCACGGGTCAGGCCGCTGCCGGGATCCGAGCTGTTTCCTGGTGCAGGAGCTGGGAGGGAGGGAGAGAGGGAGGAAGGGAGGGAAGGAAGGAGGGAGGAGAAGGGGGGGCAGGAGGGAGGGCCTGGCGCCGGGTGATGATGGGGCCCAGAGATGCGTCCAGAGAGAGGGGCGGGGCTGGAGGCAGGCCTGGGAAGGGCCACAACTCGGGAAGAGAGAGGGCTGCTGAAGGCAAAGAAAGGCTGGCCTGAGAGGACACTGCAGACCGGGCTGGGCTGGAGTCCTGAGGCTGCCCAGAGAAGTGCACTGGGCCTCAGGACACCTAGGAGCAAATTCGGCATTTCTGGAATGTCTCTGATGTTCCATACACTTGTTGAACTTTGCCAGCTCTGGATTGTGTGCCTGGAAAAGAGAAGTAGCTCCCCTTACACTGAGAACTGTCTGCCAGGTGCCTAACCCTTGTGGGACACCACACGGACACAAAACCTTTCTTTTTATCTTTTCTCTAAGGCCTTTAATCCAGTGGTCTCTTTGAAAGCTAGGGCTTCAGGCAGGCTTCAGGGAACCAGGACTTGGATCGTGAGCAGTTTTTGCAGGTACTTTTCTCCCTCTTCTTCTTCCTCCCCCTCCTCCCTCTCCTCTTCTTCTTTCACTTCTTCTAATATAAACCTATTGAGTTTATTTTAATTTTTTTACCCAACACATGAATTCATTGCTTATGAAAAATACCAGACAATATAGAGGTTCATGACCTTTAAGTGAGTGACAAGGTTTTTAAAAAAGAAATACAGAGTAATAAAATACAAGTTCTCAAATACACACGCTCCTGCACATCCAATTCCACTTCTCTCCATGCAGGATGCCAATGTCAAGGGTGTTGTTTATCTTTCCAGATTACAAACATACGTCTATTCTTTATAAATGACAGTATATTCACATAGCGCAGTTCAGAGGATGTGAAACAATCTGACCACAGCTGATCCCCATGAGGGGACGCACAGCCATATCAAACTGACATCCCCTAGGTTCTCAACCTTCCTAATGCCCACATTGTTACCCATTGAACAAAGGGATCACAACCCACAGGTTGAGAACTGCTGCCCTAGGCTCTTGGAGCTGGCAATTCCTTCAGCTCCTTTTGGAGAGAGTCCTATAGGCCAGAAAGAGGCAACCCAATTCTCCTCCTTTCCTGCTGGTTCCCTTTGCTTCTACCTCCAATCCAAGCCTTGGTATTCCCATCTACCCTTATGGTCACTAGAGAAGCAAGGTTTTTTCCTGCCACAATGATAGTAATAGCTAATATATTTTGATGACTTATTAGGTGATAAGTGCTTTCTTTACATGTGCATAGAGGTTTGGAGAGGTTAAGTAATTTGCCCAAAGTCGTATATACTGGTAAGCAAGAAGCTGGGGCTCTCATCTCCTTCTACCAGACCTGAAAGTTTGTCTTAACATTTTTTTTTTTAGAGACAGAGTCTCACTTTGTCACCCTCAGGACAGTGCCATGACATCACAGCTCACAGCAAACTCCAGCTCTTGGGCTTAGGTGATTCTCTTGCCTCAGCCTCCCAAGTAGCTAGGACCACAGGTGCCCGCCACAACACCCAGCTTTTTTTTTTTTTTTGCAGTTTTTGGCCGGGGGCGGGTTTGAACCTACCACCTTTGGCATATGGGGCTGGCGCCCTACTCCCTGAACCACAGGCGCCACCTCCAGCTACTTTTTTTTTTTTTTTTTTTTAGAGACAAAGTCTCACTTTATCACCCTCAGTAGAGTGCCGTGGCATCACACAGCTCACAGCAACCTCCAACTCCTGGACTTAGGCGATTCTCTTGCCTCAGCCTCCTGAGTAGCTGGGACTACAGGCGCCCACCACAACGTCCGGCCATTTTTTGGTTGCAGCCGTCATTGTTGTTTGGCGGCCCGGGCTGGATCGAATCCGCCAGCTCAGGTGTACGTGGTTGGCGCCTTAGCCCGTTGAGCCACAGGCGCCGAGCCCTGTCTATTTTTTTGTTGCAGTTTGGCCAAGGCCATGTTTGAACCCGACACCCGAGGTATATGGGGCCAGCGCCCTACTCACCGAGCCACAGGCATCGCCCTAGGCTGCCACCTTTTTTTTTTTGTAGTGACAGAGTCTTACTTTGTCACCCTTGGTAGAGTGCTGTGCAGTCACAGCCCACAGCAACCTCCAGCTTCTGGGCTTAGGTGATTCTCTTGCCTCAGCCTCCCAAGGAGCTGGGACTACAGGCGCCTGCCACAACGCCTGGCTATTTTTTGATGCAGTTTGGCTGGGGCCGGGTTTGAACCCACCACCCTCGGTATATGGTGCCGGCGCCCTACTCGCTGAGCCACAGGCGCCGCCCATAGGCTGCCACCTTTTATTTATGAGGTTCTGGTTTCTTCTAAGACATTTACTAGAAATAAAAAACATATTTCAGATAAAATGTCTTAGAAGATTCACATATGTTTCTGTCTGCCCATTTATTTATAAGTTCCTGAAGAGCAAGAACTGAGTTTTACTCATTTTTGTGTCCTCATAGCTTAATAGGCCCTCAGTAAATGTTGATTTGAATGAATCAGTCAATGCCTCTGGGCCAGTAATTGAGCAGTCTCAGCTAGATGTTTGAAGATTACTACAGTAGCTATTTAAGAAAGAAAAACTGGCTCGGCGCCTATGGCTCAACGGGCTAAGGCGCCAGCCATGTACACCTGAGCTGGTGGGTTTGAAATCCAGCCCGGGCCCGCCAAACAACAATGATGGCTGCAACCAAAAAATGGCCGGGCGTTGTGGTGGGCGCCTGTAGTCCCAGCTACTTGGGAGGCGGAGGCAAGAGACTCGCTTGAGCCCAGGAATTGGAGGTTGCTGTGAGC
>CAUYRH010046284.1:0-11769 GCA_963574655.1 Perodicticus potto
TGCTACAGTAAAATTAACCAAGGATCCTTAACACTTGAAAAGCAGTTTCAATAAAGTAAGACAAATGGGACCAGCCAAATATTTGATGATTTTCAACTCTCATAAGTACAAATATAGCCACCGTGGGGAAAAAATAAATACGTTGATAGTTGCTATATTGTGCTCAATGATAGGCATGTGTGTGTCAATTTCTAAACCAAGTATGGCTGGAGTAGAAGGTTAAACCATAAACTATGTGGAAAATGATAAAAAGTATAATAAAAATGTATTTTCTATACCAATGAGCAAACCATATACTAAATACAAGTATAGCTTTGATATTAAAATTCAAATCAATCTAATAATTTATGCTTAGGAATGGTCTATAACATTACAGGTGTTAGTTTCCTATCTGTTACCAAGACAAAAAAATTGACTATTACACCCACTGCCAAATAATCACTTGAATAGAGAAAAAGACTTAATAAGAATCAGCACTGGGTTAAAAACAATAAATTGTTTTTAAAAACTTCGTCTTTTGATTTAACAATATGTTCCTTGGGTATGGAAACTTCCCAATGCCTGCCTAACAGTAAAACTGGTGTTCATATCCCAGGGTTTGCCTTGAACTCTCTGAATTCTCCTTCATCCCACTCCCCAAATAACTTTGTATAAAAAATAAAATATACATATTTTTCCGAGAAAATCTTGTGATAAGTATTTTAGGATTTTTTTCTAGCAGAGTCTAACTTCAAGAAAATTAAAAACAAACCAAATCAAAGCAAAGCAAAAAACCTGCTTACTGACAATGCTGGATAAAACAGGGGAGAACTGCCTTTTCCCCATTTTTCTATCTAAATTCCCATGATCAGCCACAAGGAAGACCTTATGTGCGGCAAAATGCCTCTAGGTAGTATGATTTCAGTGGCAGTAAGAGTACCTTCTATATCACCAATACCTCTCTCATGTAACTGAAGGATATCTCAAATTGCTCAAATATGTCTTTTCTTAGATCCAAGACATATCTCTCTGGGAAAGGCAATATATTACCCTTTAACCCATCATTAACAGCTAAGAATAAAAGAACTCTCCAATTATATTCCAGATGTTGTGATATGCCAGAGAGAAAAAATGGATGCCTTGGAAGGGTATTCACCCCCAGATATAATACTTGTGGGGGGGACATTCTGAGGTAAGAATAGTAGGAAAAAGGCAGACTAAGGACTGTGAATCTACTACCAAAACTTGCAGCAGGCTGGTCCTGCCTAGCCAAATCTTAGAATGAGAAGGTTCTTAATTTGAGCCAGGTGTGGTGGCTCACACCTGTAATCCTAGCACTCTGGGAGGCCAAGGCAGGTGTACTGCTTGAGCTTAGGAGTTCAAGACAAGCCTGAGCAAGACTGAGACCCTGTTTTTACTAAAAATAGAAAAACAAGGCAGGTGTTGTGGTGGGTGCCTGTAGTTGTAGCTACTTGGGAGGCTGAGGCAAGAGGGTCTCTTGAGCCCAAAAGTTTGAGGTTGCTGTGAGCTATGATGATGCCATGGCACTCTACCCAGGGCAATGGAACAAGTATCTGTCTCAGTGGGTGGCGCCTGTGGCTCAGTGAGTAGGGCGCCGGACCCATATACCGAGGGTAGCAGGTTTGAACCCAGCCCTGGCCAAAGTGCAATAAAAAAAAAATAGCCAGGCGTTGTGGTGGGCACCTGTAGTCCCAGCTACTCTGGAGGCTGAAGCAAGAGAATCACCTAAGCCCAAGAGCTGGAGGTTGTTATGAGCTGTGACAGCACAGCACTCTACTGAGGGTGACAAAGTGAGACTCTGTCTCTAAAAAAAAAAAAATCTGTCTCAAAATAGAAAAAGAAAAAAAAGAAAGAAGGAAGGAGGGAGGGAAGGAAAAGAAAGAAGGAAGGAAAGAAGAACAAAGAAAGATTTTTATTTGGGTAAACTGAAATCATCAATAAACATCAATCATCAATAAACAGTTCACAACCCTAGTGATATTTTTGGTCAGAGCATGTCCAAAAACCACCTAGAATTGATCTTCTGCAGGCTATTTGAACCACTTGTTACATATTTCTTAACCACACTTTCTTTTACAAGGCTCTCTTTGCACCATTACTTTTCCATTGTCTCTTTTTACCCTGAGATTTTTGCACAAGAGTCTTGTACCTTTCATTCTCATACATTCACTTATAAACCTTGACTTGCTATATCCACTTGGTAAATGTCAAGACTAGAGAATATGTAGAGTAGACAGGTTCTTATCTGTGTCGAAGACAGACATCAGAACCATAAAAGAGGGGAGCATGTTATTTCTGGAGATGGCTATCCCTAGCGCCCCAAGCAAAAGCTCTCTTTGCTTACAGCTCTCTTTGCTCTCTCTGTTGACAGCTTTGTTGAGTAAACAGAAGAGATTCTCATGTTTTAAGAGAAGCAAGTTGGTTAAAAATAAACAAGTCAGAAGGTTGAAGATTTAGAAGTATCACAGGTCAGATCATAGTCTCCAAAGCCTAACTGGGGCCCTCTAAGAAAAGTCTAGAGAATGTAGTTTGTCTATAAGTGAGGTTTTAGTGCTGAAATACCAATACTACATGTAAAGGTTGCTACTACCCATCTACTTCCTTTCAGTGTTTGAGCCTCTAATTTACAAGGTGCAAAGCTGGGTGTCTGTTGGAGATTACTTCTCAGATTACAAGCCACTAGAAAATTCTCATGTACTGGCTCTCCTATCCTAGAAACTTAGGGGTAAGCCACCTGGTAAGGCTGCATTACTCCTTTGCACTTGGCTTTTAATCCTATTCCATTTGAGTTTCAAGTCAGATCCTTCATGGTAACCAATCCTGCCAATAGTAAAGCACTTGGTAGCAGCTCAGTAAATGTTTAGATACAGTCATATTACACTTGAGATTTATGTACAAGGATGGAATTGCAAATACTTTGAAAATTGCTTTGCTTTTTTAAATGGTAATTTTTCTTCAAGTTTTACTAAATAAGCTTTACTGAAACAGCCAGCATGTGACTTCTTGAGTTTGCAGAGTCAGTAATACACTGTGTAACAGGGTCCATTTAATGCTATAAATGATATTGTACTTAGTAAGCGAACATTTTGATTATGTAGCCAAATAAGTTTTAACAGTAAATATTAACCCAAATTGATCTAAAGTGCTATTTCAAAGAATATGCTATAGTTGCATAGATATCTCACCAGAAAATAAACTATAAGTCTCTTCAATTTACAGATTGCCAATATCGTCAGTTTTTATGGTTCCAAGTGTTCTTTAATTAAATAACTATTAGGAGAAGTTTTCAGTATAGAAATGATATAATGGTCATGAAAAACAGACATTTTAATGAGAAAAGATTTTGTATAAACCTAGCAACAAGTGTTTCTGGAATGATCTCAAAGGATAACATGATAAACTTGTCATAGTCCATGAGTTCTAACAGAAAAACGATGACAACCAATTAAAATACATACTATGGAACTCCATTAAGCAAGATTCATAATTACATGGATTAAGATGTAATAGAAATAATACTATGTGTTTCCAAATAGAATAATACCAAATAACAAAAACATCAGATAGCAAGGATAACTTATTAAGGAATGACACACAAATTTCATCCCACATGTCCACTCTGGTTAGTTAGTAATAAATACCTAGAATTCTCGATTTTATGGACATACAGGTAGAAGCACTACCAATGGTTGGTAATGTCTGCCAAGGGTGCAGGAAATGGAAAATGGAAGCACAAATAGCAGGTATATTTCATCCCTGCTCTATCAAATTGAGTTTGTTCAATCTTGTTGCCCCATACTATTGTAATATAGGGGTTCATAATTATCAATGTGAATTGCGGAGAAAACATTAACAGGAGAATGTATTGACTAACTAGAGGCTGGGCTTGGTTAATCTAAGATTTTCTGGGAAGAGTGAGAAATGAGAATTCCTTTTTATTTTGTATACACAGCTTGAGGAATTTTGTTCTTCTCCTTATTTGGTATTTACAAGAGCAAATGAGAGGTGGACTTTAAAACCACAGTTGACCCATGGACGCTCCTCCCTACTGTAAACCATACCACACACAAAAAGATGAGATTGTAGGTTTTTGGTTTGTAGGAATAGTTATTTCTTTAGAACAGGGCCTGAAAACCATGTTCCTTATCTATGGCCCATGGGTTAAATCCAGACTAAGGTTTCTTTTGGTATATAACTTTTCCTAAAATACACTCACTCCCATTTATTTACCTATTGTCTATAGTTGTTTTCACGCTACTAGGGTAGAGTTGAGTAATTGCGATAGACCACTGGGCTTGCAAAGCAGAAAATATTTACTACCTGGCCCTCTACAGAGAATATTTTCTAATCCCTAGCTTACTAGGAACTGTTTGCCAAAGGTCATCTGTGGTCCACTAGCTTTGTAATTACCTGTCTTATTTGTTAAAATACAGATTCTTGAGCCAACATCAAATTCATTGAATGAGACTCTTTGGTAAGAGCCAAAGAATCTGTGTTTAATAAAAAATGATAGTTGATTCTGAAGCGTGATAAATCTTGAAAACCACTGTTTTGTGTCATCAAATTTGATTAGCATAAATTCTGAATCAAATCTCCCGACAATGAAGGATGCCTGCAGTATCTTTAACCTGCCAGACTGATTGAACATTTCATGGCATTCCTACAGCTATACAATAGAAATTCCATGTTTTAATCCCCTGAAAATTCAGCATTTGGCCCATGTTGAAGTTGAGCTACAATTCATTAATAGCACGAAGCTCATTTTCACAATCTTTGATCAATACACTAATTGAGGTAATCCCATTTTTATTTAGAATCTACATAGCATTATACCAAGTTCTAAGTAGTGAATGATTTCTACAATAAAAAATAAGATTTTGTGTGGCTGGGTGCCTGTAGTTCAAGCAGCTAAGGCGCCAGTCACATACACCAAAACTGGTGGGTTTGAATCCAGCCCAGGCCTGCGAAACAACAATGACAACTATAACCAAAAAATAGCTGACTGTCCATTGCTGTTACAGATAGAGGCCATCAATTGGTAGTTAGTCTTAAGCTACAATCTAAATCTCATCTACACATGTTGCCCAGACAAATGTAGTTCTCACAATGTCACACAGATAAAGAGGTTTCCTTCCTAGGAAGATAGTCCTTTTGTATTTTACCTCCTCTAATGACATGAATAAGCATTCAGATTTGATCCAATTCAATTAAACAGTACTTGTAGAATGTCTGCTAAACACAAGGATTGGTGCCAGGAGCTGTAAATCAGCAAGATCGGTATGTAGTACATACATCTGCTGCCTTTATAAACATGACTCCAGAAACTTTAGGGGTGTGACACTCACTGGGAAGGACAGGAAGTCAGAAGTGATATATCCTAAAGTAATTAAAATATGTGAGGTGGCTTCACTTGCGAAAAATCCCTCCCAGGGCCTGGTTATATAAACCCCTCCCTGTTGGACACATGCCTGACTCAGAGGCAGAGACAACAGCTGCTGAAATTCACCGGGTGTTAGAGAGTTCCAGAACAGGTGGGAGGATGAAGAATTTGAGGAGAGAAGGAGACTGCCTAGCACTGGCAGCAGGAGGCTTGACCCGGAGCCTCTATAAGCCCTGCCCCACAACCCAGCCAGAGAAAGAATAGAGCCCAGATAGCGACTAATCCAAGGTGACCCCATTAAAATGGTTCACTAGGCCCACCCAGCCAAATTCCCAAAGTACTATGTGGCACCCATTAGGGAATCTGCTGCTTGTGATAAAAATAACAGAGTATAATGTGTTTCTGAAAGTGTGGTGTATTTAGGAAGAAAACTCAGCTTTGAACTCAAACTACTTTGAGCATAAAAAATGAAAACAACATTTCCCTTCTTTATATCTCTTCCTTTCAATATAAATTATTTATATAATCTTCATTTCAAATAACTAAAGCATAATTGGGTGTATTCAGGCTTTCCTAACTCAAGGTTTCCTCTGGTATTGGGTGAAAGTACATGGAGATGCCAAAAGCATCATAAAATCACCAGGCTTCAGGATGGCATGTCTGCACATTGAGGGGTAGGGGAAGGGACATTAGCCATTCATTCATTCATTTACTTACTCACTTAATCAAAAAATATTTGTCAACTCCATGCCAATGATTGTGTTAGATGTCAGGAATACGGAGTTGAGAAAACAAAAAGACACAGTCTCAGACTTTATAGATATAATAATCCATAAAGCAGAAAGACAGTAAAGAAGTAGATAAATTACAGATTTACAAATTATAAAACAAGTACCTTGAAAGAAAATAACAAGTACAATGACAGACAATACCAAGGAGGTGGGAATGTGGTGGGGATGCTTATGTGCTAATTAGGATAAGATCTGAAGGATGAGAGAGTGCCAAGCCACGAAGAGCACCCCATGAACCTAGGTAAATGAAACAACATGTGACACCCTAAAGTAGGTAGAGAATGGTGTGTGAGAGAAGTTCAAAGGCCAGGGGAGAGGAGAAGTAAATGATGAGGTTGGTATGGTAGGCAGAAGTCAGATGACACAGGGTCTATAGGTTAGTGGTTTGGAGCTTTCCTAAGGGCTTGCTCTGTCTGCTCAGTGAGCCTCACCATTGATTAGTTCATTCAATCAATCAATGCTTATTGAATTCCTGCCATGTCTAGCTACTTTTCTAGGTGGTGGAAATATACACAGTGAAGAACAAAACAGTCACTAATCCCTGCCCTAATGGATCTGACATTCTACTGGAAAGGAGACAGGCAATTCATATGAAAACAGGAGAAATGAACAAGATAAATGCAGATTTTGACATGTGCTGTGGCAGAGATAGACAAGTGCTGTTATAGAGAAAACCAGGAAGAAGGGACCTTTTTTATCAATTTCATCTCCCGGCAGGGGTCTTTGGTCTTAGGCTTTTTTGTTGTTATTCCTTTTGTTGCTATTGGGGTTTATTTAAGCATTTTTTATTGAGATAAGATAAATTAAATCCGGAAAATGATTGGACTGTCAGACACACCACAATTTCACTCCTTTATTTTCTAGTTCCCCATCTTAAAAATGAATTCAAACCTCCACTACAGTCCTACAGAGACCTCATGAAAATAATTAGGGTTGGAGGAGGCAAGGTCAGCTCTCTCTAGCAGTGGTTCTCAACCTTCCTAATGCCACGGCCCTTTAATACAATTCTTCATGTCATGGTGACCCCCAACCATAAAATTATTTTCATTGCTGCTTCATGAAAATAATTTTATGATTGGGGGTCACCATGACATGAGGAACTGTATTAAAGGGTCGTGGCATTAGGAAGGTTGAGAACCACTGCGTCTAGCTGCTCCTTTCCATTCAGCCAATGGGGCTACTCTCATGAACCAGCAAAGGAGAAGAAGGGAAAAACAGGAGAGAACAGTTACATAGAGTCAAAAAAAATGGCTGACAATTTCTGGAAGTGAGAGATGCTACCACGCCCTTTAATTAATGCCTTTTCTTTTCCTACACTCTCCATTACCCTTTTCCTGCTTTTGCCTACTCTCATCTTTTTTTCTTCCCCCATAGTTTTTTCTTTTTCCCTGGCCTATCTCTGTCTTAGGTCTTCCCGGTGTTTACTCAGAAGGTGGCATCTACCTCCCTAGTTGCAATCAGTGCCAAGAAACTTGTCAAGCTAAAAGCCAGACAATATTCTTTACTTGGCTCACACCCCTCCATGGTGTAGACAGACTTTTGTTTGCAGTTAGGGGTCCGGTTTGTGACAGCCACTCCTCAGTACGGTGAGATCTAAACCTCCCTCTTCCAAGTTTTCTAGAACCAAAGGTGCTGGTTTATATATCATGGCAGTCTTTCAGCTACCCTGGATTTCTTTCAAGCCTCACCCTGCTCTGGGTCAGGGCTCAGTTGGATGGGAATCCAGAGGAAAGAGCCTGTCCCTCCAAGCCCCGCTGGTCATCAACATAGGACTCTCTTGGGTGGTGTCCCACAGAACCATGAGGCACAGCAGAGCTGTGAACATTTCTGGGCAAGAGATAAGCTTACCATGAAGAAAGACCAGGTAGGAAGAAAGGGCTTGTCAGTATTCAGTTAATCGTTTTGTTCACTGTTTTAACCGGCTTCACTGTAGTACCTCTGACCCCAATTTCAATGTAAGTCCCTGTATCATTCTACTTCCATCCCCAACTTTGTACTATTCTTATCCTCAGTGGTATGATTATCTTAGCATAAGTTTGAGGCCCATCTTTCTTTCTTGAGGAAGTTCTTAAGACCAGGCTTTTTCTGTCCATGAGTAGCCTGAGGCTAGCGTTAAATCTAATTATAACCCTGATATTTATGAATAGGATAATGGGTCTTTTCAGTCAAACTTCTCAAATTTCCCAATACTGAATGAATAGTTTCTGTCATTAAATCTTAACCGTGAATACTCAGCCAATATTTAGAAGCCATTGCTGAGAAAGGAGTCCAAGAGAGCATAGATGTTAATTAAGGGACTTAAACCTATGGATATTTTGTTTCATCAATATAAATAGAGCTTGCATTACAATTTGGTTTCTTGATATGCATATTCTTTAGACCCTGGGACAGAACTAGTTAAGCAAAAAAAGTCCCTGATAGGCCAACTACATGTCTGACTATGAAGGGTTCATTGTGAGGTTGCTGGAGTTTCTAGGATTTAGGGTTATCAGACAAGAACTTTCTCTCAATTAGAATTGTCCACCAATGGAATGGGCTGCCTTGAGTCATTGAAAGAACACATTTCAAGAATAGTATCACCTTGGGTAAGAAGTTGAATTAGATTAGTAGTTCTAGAATAATGCATGGCCCACTTATATTGAAAGTGCTCTGAATTGAATTGTCAGAGTGGACCCTAAGACTATATTTTTAAAAAGAGCTTTTAGGTGGTTTATAACACAAAAGGTTCAGGAATCAATGAACCAAACAACTTAAAAAATTCCTCTCAGATTAAAATTTCCTTTTATTTGTTGTACTCAAAAATGAAACCCTCAGGTTAATTTTCTTATATCAAATAAATTTTGTAAACTAAAGGAGACTCTAAAACACCGAATCATACCTACAATCATTTATCAGAAACAAATATGCATTTGTAACCCTTCCTTCTTTTCACACACAGTCTTACTTTATAATAAGCTTTAAAAAATCCGTAGATAACACATCTTACTCATTTCAATTTATAGACTACCAAAGAAGTGACAGGGTGAAGAAATGTCTGATGAAAGAAGATGTAATTGGTTTTAAAACTCCTGCTTGATTTCATTTATTGAATCAAATATTATCCATCAGTTTGAAGTTGCCTCTGGGATAGACTTGCTGATTCTGCATTCTAGCAGTTTGGTACACCAAGGTGTCAGCAGAAGAATATATATAATCATTGGCACAAATCTGCTGTGATACTTGCATTTCTCCCTGAGTTTGAAATAAATATGGTACTTTTTTCTTTACATCTGTTGCCTTCTCATGGGGATATGTTTGTGATCATCTGCTCAAAATATAGTAGCATGCAAGTCTATTTCTGGTAAACAACAAACAGCATCCCCATTCTCTCATTCTCAATTCAGTAGAATTCTGGCTTTGAAGAAAGCTTTGGAAATAGTGAGATTTGGAATCCTTGATAGATATAAAGACAAATACTCAAAGTAGCTGTGTTTGTGGTGACTGTCAGATGCTTGTTACAATGAATATTTTTACTATGAGTCCATCTAAATCTTAGAAAATCAGGAAAATGTAAAGGTAAATGTGTGATTTCAAAAAAGATTATTGTTATATTTCTAAGTAATGGTTCCATAGGTAACCACCTCCCTACATCGATCACCTCCTTAAGTGGACTTGATTTTCATAGACAGGACATGTGTCACATGTACATATCAGTACAGTTGTCCTAGTTCCTTATATTGACTACCTCCATATGTTGACCAGTTTGTGGTCAACATACCGAAGTTCTACTAGTATAGCCAAACTCCATGGAATAAATAACCAGTATGATAATTTTTTTCTACTCAACAAATGAATTTTCAAGTTGGGACTGTTGGCTTACTTATTTCTGGATGTATTTTAAGAAAACAATATCCTCAATTAATCACACATTATAGATGTCCCCTTGTTAATTGTTATAATTTGTGATGTGTTATTCTAAACTTTTAAAGCATGTGGATATAAAGTTAATGTACTATTTTGTGATAGTAGCTAGCTGACATACTTCTAGGGAGTCTGTGCTTTTACTCCTAAGCCAATGACTATGGAAATGAATGAATCTCCTAATGTTGGCAGAGCAAACCAGTAGCACTACTGAGGATGATGCAGCCTATGGCCTGTTATGGACTTTTGTCAGTTATGGTAGAGCCACTTTAAAATGCCTCCTTTTATCAGATCTCCAAACAAATGGAAAGCAAAAGTAATTGACTTCTTTTCTGCCTGGAATTTTTATAACAATAAGAAAAATGACAAGTAAGCAAATTGCCAGGCATTTTACTCCCATATGCACCTTGGATTAGTGTAGATTCAAACCATTCCTCTCCACCTTTCATATTTGCCATCCAATGATTACAGAATGCCTGAACAAATACCAGATCAAAAATTCAGATATGTTTAGTACAGTTCAAGGGTGAGTATACATTACTGCATTCTAATTCCATTAAAATTATTCATGATTATTCCATACAAGAGGATTAATCAAAATATGCAATTTGCTAGAACACCCCACAATTAGTTATGTATGTTAATCTTATGTTTCAGGTGATATAATTGCACCTGTGGTTAATTTTGATTTGTTTGCTTTTATGTACACATCTATGCTGGATGTTCACACAGTCTACTATAACAGGCAATGATGTCAAAGTATAGGAAGTCTACTTCCTATACTAAGAAGGTATAGTAACTGACAAAAGTAAAAAAGAAGTAGAATTGAAGTGGGGAGAACTTTTGATCAACAAAAGAGGAAACCTGAATTTGATACTCAGGAACATTACTACACAATTTAACAATCATTCATATCTTTATATACCTCTTTTAAGAGTATTTGCTACAATGATTCATTGAGTCAATTCATGTTGTTCATTCAAGCACATGTTGAAAACTTAACTATATGCCAGACACTGTTGTAGGCCCTAGAATTACACTGACCAATTAGATAAAGTCCCAAACTTTGTGGAGTTCACGTTAGAGCTGAAAAAAAATAATAAATAAGTAATTCCAGTTTAATGTACCAAGTGCTAAGAAAAGTATATGAAAAGTGCTACAAGTAGGCAGAGAAGGGGTATAATTCATTCTGCTTGAGGAGGAGACTCAGAGAAGTCACTGGGAAAATATTATTATAGTTGTACTTGGGCAAATGAATATATGTTAAGAGTTTATAAGCAGAAAATGACAGAAAGGGTAGGTATTCTCAGCAGAAGCAACCGTGCAGATAAGCATCCATGTCATTCATTGTGACTTTCTTTTTTTTTGAGACAGAGTCTCACTTTGTCACCCTTGGTAGAATGTCATGGCATCATAGCTCACAGCAACATCAAACTCTTGGGCTCAAGTGATTCTCTTGCCTCCACCTCCCAAGTAGCTGGGACTACAGTTGTCTGTCACAATGCCTGGCTATCTTTAGAGAAAGGGTCTCGCTCTTGCTCAGGCTGGTCTTGAATTCCTGAGCTCAGGCAATCCACTCACCTTGGCCTCCCAGAGTATTAGGATTACAGGCATGAGCTACCATGCCCACCTTAGACTGTGAGCTTCTTGAGGTTAAATTCCTGGTCTCATTTCATATAAAACGAAGTATTATTTTTT
>CAUYRH010046287.1:0-12618 GCA_963574655.1 Perodicticus potto
GTTGGTTTGTTGGTTGTTTTGTATGTTGGTTTGTTGGTTGGTCTGATGGTTGGTTGGTAGGTTTGTTGGTTGGTTTGTTGGTATGATTGTTTGGATGGATGGATGGATGGATGGTTGGATGGAAAGATGTATGGGTTGTAGGAAGGAGGGAGGGATGGAAGGATGGATGGATGGATGGATGGATGGATGGATGGATGGATGGAAGGATGGATGGATAGATGGATGGATAGATGAATGGATAGATTAACATGGGTGGACAAAAATGGGTACGTGTCTAGGCGGGTAAATAGGTAGGTGCTTAGTGGACATATAGGTAGATGAGTGGATGAACAGGTCGCTGACCTTCTGTCCAACCTGCTTCTGGAGCCCACTGTTCTGATACTTCTGACACAGATGTGTCTTCTCCAGACTGTCTCTGTTTTATGAACATCTCCCCACACAGCAGCTCTGGAGCAGAGCTGAACTGATTGGATAGAGCCAGACAGACTCTTCTCATGAGAGCTCTGAAGAACCCAGAGGCCTTGAGTTGCTGGGAGAGCCATCTCCCTCCATGGGGACGTGCGATGGGGAAGGAGCTGCTCTCCCCTCAGCCGTCTTTATGCCTTTTTGTGTTAGAGGCCCTGGAAAAGCCCCCTGCACACACCCTTTGCTGCACCACCCAAAATTCAACTGGTACAGTGAGGCCTCGCCTTTTCCAGGAAGTCTCAGCTGAAACCACTGACGTTTTTGTTTCTAGGAGTCCCTGATGCCTTCGTGTGATTAGTTTTTCTGTCCAGTGGGGGAGGCACAGGATGGCAAGGTCTCTGGCTGTCAAGAGAAAGGGCAGCAAGGCACAGAACCCAGTACAAACAGGGAGTTGCCGAAGGCACAGGTTCTGATGGTGGAAGGGGCTAAGGCTGCCAGTTATTGTGCTAAAATTGTGTTCAGCAAACGGCTCTTGGGCCTGCTGCATGGACAGCTGTTCTTTGCGGCCGTTCTGTGCCCATGCCCTCTTCTTTTAGTAACTCCACCCTCATTTTCTTTTAAAGAAACACCAAGCCCTGTCCCACTCCATGTAGTTCTTGTTGGATTAACACAAGTCTCAAGCCAGGCCACGTGGGCACTAATGGGAACTAAAGGGCAACATACTCTCTGTGCCCACTGGGCTTCTGACACTCTCAGCTCATCAGCTAAGGGCAGAGTCTGCAAGAGGGAGGTGAGCACAGGGGAAAGGCAGTGCCAGCTGAGAGATGGGGCCAGTGTCACCTCAGGACCTATGTTCTCAGCCCCAGGGTCAGGTGTCTCTTCCATAAACCCACCTTCTCTCCTTCCATCTGCCCTTGGCTTGAGACCCAATCTACTCCCATGCCAGCTCTCAAGAGCTCCCTTCCTGGGGCTCCCCGGTGTCTTTGCCAGCTCCTTCACAGATGCCCAGAAGGCAGATGTGGGGACTTCTCCAGCTCAGTTTCTCAAGAACAGTTGACTAACTAAGCTCTAGGAACCCAGGCAGGAAGTCCTGTCCTTTCTTGGCCCTGGTAGTGTCCAAGCATTCATCTCTGGGTCCAGCACAGCACAGGGAGAACAAATGTGGGGTCTATGTTCGAGATGTGCACTGGCGTGGCTGGGACATTGACACACTCATGGTGCCACTCAAGGCCTTTGTACATGCTGAGCTCCCTGCCATGGATCCTGGCTGTCCTCTGCCTGACAGCTGGACAGAGGAGGTGCCACTTCCTCCTGGAGGTCTTCTCTGATGCCCTCTTGTGGAGTCCTGCTCTGGGGCCTTTCCTGGGATTGCGGCTGCCTTGGGGCTGTCTGTCTATGTCGGCCTGTCTGTCTCCTCTCCGACCCCGAAAGCCTGGAGAGGGGAGGGACTTACCTCTGCTCCCCATGTGTCCCTGGGACTCCACAGTTGTCCCTCATTCTATGAGACATCATTCCTTAGCTCGAGGCCCCTTTATCTGCCTTATCTCATTATTTTGGTCACTGGCTTTTGGGGACACAGTAGACAAGCTTGTTCCCCCATGTTTTATATTGTTCCAGGACTCCGACAGTCATGAGGATAGAAGGGTCCCTCTGTGGGTCGTGGAGTCCATCTCCTGCCCATTGCCCCATCAGCAGGAGGATCTGGAGCAGCCCCTGGACTCCCACCCACTGTGCTCTGGACCCTTCTGGGAGCCTCACCTCACCAGGGAGGGAATGTGTGGAGGGAACCGTGCTTCTCCTTCCAACTGCCCAGAACAGGACTAGAGGAGGCCTCTGACCTCTACGAGCCCATCTGCTTCCTTGGGGCTGACCTGATGGTGACAAGGGCCATGTGCTCACCGTGCAGATGGAAAGCCCAGGCCGGAGTGGTACTTGCCCGCAGCAGTCACCTGGGTACCAGGAAAACTGAGTCAGGCAGATCCACACACCACTGGATCCCTCTTGTCTAGGGACAGAGAAGCTAGAGGCAGTAAATCAATGCCCGGCAGGTCCCACCTGCTCTGGACCGCTCACCATGGACAGCCCAGTGACCGTGACACCAACCCTCACACACGGCAGCTCACTTCTTCAAAGCCAACGGAGAAAGTCTCTGTCTTTAAGAAGGGCCCAGTCTCTCTTTTAAAGACTTTTTTCACTTGATTTGTTCAGGTTAAGCCAGAATAATCTTCTTTTTGATTGATTCAACATCAACTGACTTGAGACCTTAACTTGCAATCTACAAAACTCCTTCACCGTTGCCACATACGCGACAAAAATAATGCAACCTGGTGTCGGAGTGAAATGCTGTCATATTCCGAAGTCCTACCCATGCTCCAGAGTAGGGAATCAAACGGGCAGGACTTACATACTCGGGGGCAGGATCTCGTCTGGCTGATCACTGCTGTGTTCTGGCCCTTGGCACACAGAAGGTGCTCAGAAACGGTGTATCAAATGTGTGCGTGAATTAATCAATCTATCTATCAAATGGCTGCCCAACTCATGCTTTCTTCCTTGGAATGGGATGTTAGATCATTCTGGAAGGTGACACCTGGATTTACCTTCTCATCAACTCCTTCTCTACAGACAACTTCAGATGACACTGCACTTACAGTAAGCACATCCCTGTCACTCCTTAGGGGTCATTTGATATGTTGAGCTGAGTGGATGCCACTTGAGTGTAGGCCCCTATGGAACATAAGCTTGGTGTCCCCCAGGCCACCCCAAAGTGAGAAGCTTCCTTCCCTTTGCAAGGAGTCAGCTTAGTTGCTTCTTTCTGCCCCCAGGTTGGCATAAATTGTGTCCCGTTAGAGCCAGTGAAGGATCCCATGGGACACCCTAACTTGGGGCAGGAATCAGGCATAGATGTTCTGTGCAGTGAGCTGCAAAGAGTCCCTCCCTGAGAGGCCCGTGACATCCTTTATTTATTTGCATTGAAATATTTATCGGGATGTGAGACATCTATAATAGATATGTCAGCCACTCGGGCAGGCCTGCTGGTGGGGAGAAAGCTGGGTGGCCTCTCTCCTAGGTGAATAACGCCCCTGTAAAACATTCTCTCGGCCCCTACCATAGACCTGGAGCGAGCTAGAGAATTGGATTTGGTCTCTGCCCTCTGGGAGGGGTGGGGAATAAGAAAAGAACAGGGAGAAGCCAGTGATTGTTGAGCGCCCACCGTGTGCTCCATGGTTTTTATGCATTACTTCACCTAATCCTCACACGGCCCTATGATTTAGGTGGAATCATCATGCATACTGTACCGATGGAGGAAATGAGGCCCAGAGAGGTTCAGTAACTTGCCAAAGGTCACACAGTCACTTGTAATCTAAAGTCCAAGGTCCTTCCACCATGCCTTGCTTCCTGAGACCTGAACTGGAAGATTCGTATACATTTCAACACTGAAATAAGTGTGGGTGTACAGAGATAAACAGTGGGCTTGGGGTGGGGGACAGGGAGGACGTGGGGGGCCTAACCCAGCCCACAGGCTACCAGTGGAGAAATCACGGCAGTCCCCATCAGCTGCAGCTCTCGCAGAGCCTGCCTCTGTGCCAGACCCTAGTCCAAGCACTTTAGCTCATTCGACACTTCCACCCAGCCAAGCTGTTGGGGAGACAGCTTGCCCAGCTTCACCGGGTACAGAGCGGCTGAACTGGGATTTGAACCTGGGCCTTCTGTTCCCACAGGCATCTCAGAAATGGTCCGATGACAGTGGGTGTTTCCGAGCTCCTGACTCTGGGCAGCTGCTCAAGAGGCTTTACCTGTATCAGTTCCTCAGGTCCTCAGAAGCATCCCTGTGAATCCTGTACTGCTAGTAGCCCCATTTTGTACAGGGAGAAACTGAACCACAGAGAGTCCATTTCAGGGCTGGGAAAAATGGAGCTGGGATGTACGCCCATGTGATTTGAGATCCAGGGTCACCGTTGGCCTCCCTCTGACTCACTGCCTTTCTGCTAAGTGCCTAGGGCTCCAGAATTGACTTGTAGACAGGAGCGAGGACTCCTAGAGAGAGGACAGGGCATCCCTGCAGGCCGAGGCCAGCGTGCACAGGCCCAGCCACTCAAATCACTTTCTGGTGTCCATCCATCCGTCTCCACTCTGCCATCGGCCTCCACTCTGCTGGCTTCCAGGGCTCCCATCTCCTGTGCTCTGCTGCTGCCTGGAGTCCCACCACTCCTACTTTGCCCCCCCAGTGGATCCTTCCAGACTCCTTTTCCCCCAGCTAACACCAAACCTCTGACCCTCACTTAGCAGTGGTTCCCTGAGCAGAGTGTGGTGGCTAGCACCCTGTGTGTACAATGTTCCACGCAGAGCCAAACACAGGCACAACTGTAAAAGGCCCAGAAGACAAAAACTGAAGTTCAACCTCTTCTTTGGTCTGCTGCTTCAGAATGTATATATGATTTTATGGTTTGGTTTGGTTTTGTCTGAGACAAAACTCTGTTGCCCTGAGGTTGAAGGTTGAGTGCCACAGCATCATAGTTCACAGCAACCTCGGACTCTTGGGTTCAAGCAATCCTCTTGCCTCAGCCTCCTGAGTAGCTGGGACTATAGGTGCTCACCAAAATACCTGGCTAGTTTTCCTAGTTTTTAGTAGAGACAGGGTCTCACTTTTGCTTAGACTGGTTTTGAACTCCTGAGCTCAGGTGACCTACCTCCCAGAGTGCTAGGATTACAGGCGTGAGCCACCATGCCTAGCCTTGTGACTTTATGTTTTTAGTTAAGAAAACTTATCAAAATAATAAATGTAGGTGCTTTGAAAGACAGATTATTTTACAAGCTTTAATGAAGAAATCTTCTCACCTTCTCTCACCTACAATTCTCACTCCCTAAATGCATCGACTTTCAATGGGTAAGGCTCTTTCATCTACTGTTGACCACATTTCTGCATAATATTCAGCTATGTTTTTATTTAACGGCTTTATCTGAGTATAAGTGATATACAATAAACTACATATTTACAGTAAGTCATCACTTAACCTCGTCCATAGGTTCTTAGAAACTGCAACTTTAAGCAAAGTGTGTGCCACACCTTTTGGGGGCAAAACTCTATTGTAAGAGGGACTTTACCCAACAAATGCAACTAGTGTAACATGGTTTCTTATACCCTCAATGAATCCCCAACAATAAAAAAAAAAACAAAAAACAATTTTACTGTAGGCTAATGGGTGTAAACAAGAGGGAAGTTTCTGTGATATATATTCTGCTCACAAAAACATCACCAAATTTCTAAATAAAGACTCAAAACCCTTCTAATATGGAACATTAAAATAAATGGGAGCTGTATAAACATTCCAGAAAGTTTAGCAAAAACAAGTAAGATAATTATTTGCTCACTTACTCCAGCTCAAGGTTGAAAGTGGCCAGAGCCTCCCATCTGGTAACTCAGGGTGCAAGAAGGGAACCAGCCCTGGACAGAACATAGACCCATGGCAGGGTGCACACACACACGCATACAGACACACACATCCATCCTGGGACCATGTAGACGAGCCAATGAACCAAACATGTGCTACTTTGGGAAGTGAAAGGAGACTGCTGAGTACCCGGAGAAAACCCACGCAGACATGGGGCCCTGTGGCAATTGATCATTTTTTCTCATCAACATCATAACAATACAACATTGAATGGAATGATATTGAACGAACCAATGCTATGTGAGAGTCTGCTGTAATTTGGCAAATGGTGACATAGACGCAGGTCACTTCGAAAGTTTTGAGACAGACTGTGCTACGGTCCATGATTTCACTTCTAAGAAACACAGTCAACGATGTCCTTTCTGATTCACCCAAGCAAGTTTCACCTTGCTCTGCTTATCGGTGTGGCTGGGGGGACTTCATTTGTTTCTGTCTGCGCAGATTTTGTTTCATGATTTTTGTATATCTCATAACTTTCGTAATGACCCATGTACATGTACTCATGACACCACGTGACCCTGGTCAAGATCACCACCAAGTTTCCCCAGCTCCTTGGTCATCCCTCCCATCTGTCCCTTGCTATAACTACCGTCTATCCCCAAGCAACCATTGACCTCATGAATGTCCAGTCAAGTTGTTTATATTTTCTAAAATGTTATACAAATACATTCATACAATACATACTTTTTTTGTTTGGCTTCATTCGATTAGCACAATTATTTTGGATATTTCCTCATTGTCATATTATTAAACTCATTCCATTTTATAGCTCTGTGGTGTCCCACAGCATGGTTATACCATCGTTTGTGGATCCATTAACTTGATGGATAGTTAGACTGTTTCCAATTTTTAACACCTACAAGTAAAGCTGCTACAAACATTCAGGTCCAGGTCTTTGTATGGACATACGTCACTCCTCTGGGTGAATACCTAGAAGTTAGGTAATTCAATCAAATGATAAGCGTATGTATAACTTTTAAAAGAAACTACCAAACTGTTTTCCAAGTGGTCATACCATGTTACCCATTTTACTTTCCAACCAGCACTATACTAGAGTTCAAGTAATTCCACACCCTCACCAATACTTGGCATGGTCCCTTCTTTTACTTTTAGCCCTTCTAATAGATGCGTTATGTATCTCGCTGTGGTTTTAATTTGCATTTTCCTAATGAGTAATGATGCTGAGCATGTTTTCATGTGCTTATTTGCTGTCTATATATCTTCTGTGCTGAAGTACGTGTTCAAATCTTTGGCCCACTTTTTTCATTGGGTGGTGTGTCTTATTATTAAGTTTTGAGATGTTTTCGCGTATTCATAGTCCATATTCAAGTCCTTTATCATACATATTATTTGCAAATATTGGGACTGTCTTTTCACTCTCTACACGGTGCCTTCCAAAGAGGCACTAATACATTTTGATTATGTTCAATTTATCAATGCTTATCTTTTATGGAACATCTTTGATGCTTTTCTAAGAAATCCATGGCTATGCCAAAGTCACACAAAGACTTATTTTTCCTTTGTTTTCTCCTAGAATTTTATGGTGTTAGATTTCTCTTTTAGGTCTATGATGCATTTTAGGTCTATGGTTAATTTTTATACATGGAGAAAAGTGTGGAGTGCATATAGACATCTAATTATTTATCAAAAGAAACCTGTCCTTTCTCCATTGAATTTTGTTTGCACCTTTGTTGAAAACTGGTTGTCCATATCTGTATGGCTCTGTTTCATCAATCCATTTTTCCATGTTAATATCAGTACCACGCTATATATTGATTACTATATTAAATACTTCGTTGATTAGTTGATGTAAAGCAGCGTTAGTTTTCCAACTCTGATCTTCATTTTCCAAAGGTTTTGGTTCTTCCAGTTCCTTTGAATTTCTATTTTAAATTTTAGAATCAGCTTGTCAATTTCTACAATGAAGGCTGCTCTTTGATTGAAATTTGAAATGAATTGATAGATCAATATGGAGAGAAATGACATTTTAACAACACATGTATTATTGATGTGATCTACATGTTAAATAGAATGAGTAGAGTGGAAATACCTTGTTCTTGATCTTAGGGGGACAGCAGTTAGTATTTCATCATTAGGTGTGAAGCTACCTATACATTTTTCTATAAGCTCTTATCAAGTTACAAAACTTTTATCATAGCTTGCTGTAATTTTTAATCAAAAATCTCTGTTTCTTTAATGTTTTACATATGTCTATTGAAATGCTTTAATTTTTTTCCAGATTCTTAAAATGGAAGCTGAAGCGTTGATCTGAAACCATTATTCTTTTATACTAGAAATTTCCCTGAATCTTGTTTTAGCTGTATTGTACACAATTTTTCTATTTTGTCTTTTTGTTTACATTCATTTCAAAAAGCCTTCCTCATTTTCCTTTGATTTCTCATTTCATCCATGGTTTATTTAGAAGTGTGTTATTTAGTCTCCAAATATTTGGGAAGGGGTCACCAGATATTTTTCTGTTAGTGAGTTCTGATGCAATTTGATGTGTTCAGAGAACACACTTTGATCCTTTTTAAATGTACCGAGAATGTTTTATGGCCCAGAAGATGATCTATTTTGTTAAGTGTTCCACGTGCCCTTGTGAAAAATGTGTGTTCTGCTGTTGTTGGGTGGGGTGTTCTATAAATGTCCATCATGTCAAGCTGATGCATATGGCTGCAAAGATCTTGTATAGCCTCACTGATTTTCTGTCTACTTCCTCTAACAATTATTGAGACAGAGGCATTGGAATTTCCAACTGTAATTGTGGATTTGTCTCTTTCTCCTTGTAGTTCAATCAGGTTTGCTTCCTGTCTTCAGAAGGTCTGTTATTAAGTGCATTAATGTTTAGGATTACGATATCCTCTTGATAAACTGACCTTGTTATCATTATGAAATGAACTTCTTTGTCTCTGGCAGGAGGAGAGTGGAATTTTGTCTAGAACTAATTATTCCCTGCCAGAGAGGTACCCGTGAGACTGAGTACTTCACTCTGTGCTCCAGGGATTATCCGGGTTTTCCACTCCGGCTGGTTCTTCTGATTCACAAACAAGACATACAGACACATCTCTCCTGGAATTGGCTTCATTCCAAACCCTGCGGGAGCCCCAGGTATTGTTGCCTTTAATCCTTTTGGGTGGTTCTTTACTCACTTGGGGAAGTTTCCTCACATGCCTGTGCTGATCAGGGCTCAGCTGAATAGTCAAGGAAACTTTCCTGGGGCTATGTGCGGCTCTCTACCCTTTAGTACTCTCCCTCCCTGCCCACTTTGGCAGCCTGGCCTTCCTAGATCAGTCTTTTTCAACCTTTTTTTTCTTTTAAATCTCACGGCACATTTGAACCTATAGTTAAACTCCCAGAGCACACTTAAATTATGTTGATAAAAAAAGAATAAAAGAATATGTTCCAGCTCCATCCATGTAAACATGAAAGAGGTAAAGTCTCCATCTTTCTTTAAGGCTACATAATATTCCATGGTATACCTGTACCACAATTTATTAATCCATTTGTGGGTTGATGGGCACTTGGGCTTCTTCCATGACTTAGCAGTTATGAATTGGGCTGCAATAAACATTCTGGTACAAGTATCTTTGTTATAATGTGATTTTTGGTCTTCTGGATCTATACCTAGTAGAGGAATTATAAGATCGAATGGCAGGTCTATTTTTAGATCTCCAAGTAGTCTCCAAACATCTTTCCAAAAGGAATGTACTAGTTTGCATTCCCACCAGCAATGTAGAAGTTTTCCCTTTTCTCCACATCCACGCCAACATCTCTGGTTGAGGGGATTTTGTAATGTGGGCTAATCTTACTGGAGTTAGAAACTAATTTATAGCTTTATGAAAGCTATAACCCAATTATAGCACAAGAATATGGAAAGGGGTAAGGGAGGTGAGGGGAAGGGGGAGGATGGGTGGAGGGAGGGTAATTGGTAGGACCACACCTACGGTGCATCTTAGAAGGGTACAGGTGAAACTTACTAAATGCAGAATATAAATGCCTTAACACAATAACTAAGAAAATGCCATGAAGGCTATGGTAACCAGTTTGATGAAAATATTTCAAATTGTATATAAAACCAGCACATTGTACCCCATGATTGCATTAATGTACACAGCTATGATTTAATAAAAAAAAATTTTTTAAGGATTAAAAAAGGAATATAATTAGTATTCTTTGAACTCGAAAATAATTTAATAAACGATCTTTAAAATTTTTCACGGCACATGTGTTGAAAATCACCACCTTAGACTCTTCTTGCCACCTCCAGCTCAGGGAACCCCTGGGCTCGGCCTGGCTTGCCTCTCCTGACGCGTCTCTCCATCTGGGGTAAGCAGAGCGACTGCCAAGCCCGCCTCATCTGGTTCCCATCTCCCAGGGGTCAGTGTCCTTCATTTTCGCTCACGTGCAGTGTCTTAAAGGCCATTGCTTCGTCTATTTCATCCAGTTTTATCATTGTTTCAGGTGGAGCACACATCTAGTTCCTATGTTTCCATTTCGGTTGGAAATGGAAGTCTATTTATTTGCTTGCTATGTTCATTTGTGGGTATCCGCGTTGACCCATGGCTATGATTTCACATGAACAATCCTCCACCCCACCCTCCTCTACTCTCTTTTCTTTCCCCCATCCTCCCAACATAGATTTGGTGGAAAAAAACATCAAATATTCACATGACTATGACTTTGAAACTATTACTCACAGCTGAGTCATCTGGTAACCCGGGCCTGGTTTACTTTCTTTTACATCTTTTAGTTGTCTGTGAAGTTAATATTTGCCTTTGTAAGAAGTTTGCTTTCTTGTCTAATGGTTTGTTCTTTTAATTTAGAGTTTCATACTCAAATAACATGAAAGTCAACAGTGTCTGAAGGAGGGAGGTTACTGTGGGATCTGAACTATGTGGCCTGAGACCATTTTTGTGTCCCTAAGATAGCAAAGGGGTGTGGCTGGGGGCTCCGGCTTGGACACACAGCCTCTGTCCCTCCATACCCTCTCCACGCACACATGTCCCTGACCTCTTCTGGGAAGGGAAACATGTGAATTGGAACAAATAGGGAAGGTTAGAAGCGTGAACACAAAGCGAGACACTGGATTCTAGTCCTATCTGTGCTGTGTTGCCAAGGTCCTGTGTGACCTCAAGCAAGCCCCTCCCCTCCTGAGGTCCTGGGTAACCGTCCGTGGCAGAGGCATGAGGCTAGATGACGGCAAACATCTCTCCCAGAGCTCCAAGGTCATGCAGGTAGGTGGCCATGGGGACACTGGGGGCCTGAGAAATGCTTCAGTTTCCTGCCTCAGTTCAGCTGAGACCCAGGTAATCTTTTGTATTTAAGAGGGGACAGATCAGATCCTTTGGGGACATCAACAGAACTAATGGATGAGAGCCTCAAGGAGTAGGTTTCAGAGCGTGATAGGTGGAGAAAAGATGAAACCTCTGTAGGTAATGAGCTTCCCATTGCTGGAGGTGTGTGAGCAGAGCTGGAACAACCCTGTTGAATTTCCGCATTCCCCACGTGTAATCATCACGCTGTGTTGTCACTGGCTGTTATCTTGGCTAGCTCTTGGACTATACTGCACGCCCCACGATGGCTGCGACCCTGAGTGTCTAGCCTACTGGTTCTCAGCCAGGGAAGTTTTCCCCCCAGGGGACATTTAGCAATGACTGGAGACCTTTCTGGTGGTAACGAGTGGGAGGAGACTCTACTAGCATGCACTGGGATGCCGCAGGACAGCCCCCACAACAAGGAATGACTCTGGGCAGCACGTTAATAGTGCCTATCATCTGACCCAGCACTCAGAGCAGGGCCTGGCACCTAGGAGGTGATGATACGTGTTGTGGGGACTCTGATCACCTGACTCTCCCCTGGGAGCTGGCCCTGAGTGCAGACAGATCATGTCTATCCAGGACCCTAGAGGGGCCAGTTGTCCAACACAGCTTACAGGAGGATCCCTCCACCCAGAGCACAGGGAAGCATTTTGAGCAGAGAAGGGGCGAGATTAAACTTGGGGCTGTACACTTACTGGCCTAAACCTACACAGACACGTTCTTATGCAGTTCTGGAGGCCAGAGGCCAACTTAAGTTTCACTGGGCAAGAGCCCAACTGTTGCAGAATGGACCCTTCGAGGGTCCAGGAGGATCATCGCCTCTTCCATCTGCCTTCCTTGGCTGGTGGCTCCTTTCTCGCATCCTCTGTCTTTTCTCACTTTGCTTCCATGACATGTTACTTTGTTCTTGTTCTGTAATTGTGCCTCCCTCTTTTCCCTCTTAGAAGGACACTTGTGATCACATCATTGGGCCCACCTGGGTAATCCAGGCACTTCCTCACTTGCAAGTCCCTATAATCACACCTGCAGTTCCTCGTAGCTGTATTAGGATAAGACATTCGCAGGCTTCTGGGATGGGGAAGGGCAGATCTCGGAGGGCCACGCTTCAGCCTCCCACAAGGTCAAGGAGAGAACAGACTATGAGGAGAGGGACATGGGTCAATTTACGAGAACAGTCCTTATCTGGTCTCAGTTTTCAGATCTGAGAAAGAAGGATATTTTTTTCTTAATTTAAATACATGTATTTTATTATTCTTCATTACATTATTTCCCTCCCCCGACCCCTTAGTGGTAAGACAGAATTGATTTACAGAAAAGAATACAGAAAACACTAAAGCTCCTGGTAGAGGGAGAGAATTCAAGTGGGGAGAGAGAAGCTCTCTCCGTTTCTCTCCCGGTCTTTCCCCATCTCCTCCTTTAGGCCTTTAGTCTCAGGGTATATATAG
>CAUYRH010046291.1:0-15099 GCA_963574655.1 Perodicticus potto
CCCGCCACAACGCCCGGCCATTTTTTTGGTTGCAGCCACCATTGTTGTTTGGCGGGCCCAGGCTGGATTCGAACCCGCCAGCTCAGGTGTACGTGGCTGGTGTCTTAGCCCACTGAGCCACAGGCGCCGAGCCAAAAAAAGAATTCTTTCTGGCCAACCATCTTCATTTATAAATATAAGTAAATAAAACTAATCAAATATTATTCTGCCTTTCCAAAATGAACTGTCCCATTGGAAAACCAAACAGTAGATGAGAAATATTTCTCTATGAAAATACATCAGCTAAGCTCAGCGCCCGTAGCACAGTGGTTATGATGCCAGTCACATGCACTGAGGCTGGCGGGTTCAAACCCAGCTCAGGCCAGCTAAATAACAATGACAACTGCAACAAAAAATAGCCGGGCATTGTGGTGGGCACCTGTAGTCGCAGCTACTTGGAAGGCTGAGGCAAGTTCAAGAAGCACTTAAGCCTGAGAGTTTGAGTTTGCTATGAGCTGTGATGCCACAGTACTCTACCAAGGGAAACATAGTGAGACTCTGTCTCAAAAAAAAGAAAAGAAAAAAGAAAATACATCAGCTAATATGGAATATTACTATTTTTATTTTTTTAGTTTTTTTGAGACAGAGTCTCACTCTGTTGCCCCAGACTGGAGTGCCATGGTGTTACAGCTCACAGCAACCTCGAACTCTTGGGCTTAAGCTATTCTCCTGCCTCAGTCTCCTGAGGAACTGGGACTGCAGGAGCCTGCCACAATGCCCAGCTACTTTTTATATTTTTAGTAGAGACAGAGTCTCACTCTTGCTTAACCTGGTCTCAAACTCGTGAGCTCAAGCAATCCACCCGCCTTGGCCCCCAAAGTGCTAAGATAACAGGCATCAGCCACAGTGCCAGACAATATTGCTGTTTAAAAAAATTTTTCTTTTGGTTTGGCGCCTGTAATGCAGTGGTTAGGGTGTCAGCCACATACACCGAGGCAGGCAGGTTCAAACCTGGCCCTGGCCTGCTAAACAATGACAACTGCAACAAAAAATAGCAGCGTTGTGGCGGGCACCTGTGGTCCCAGCTACTTGGGAAGCTGAGGGAAGATAATCCCTTAAGCCCAAGAGTTTGAAGTTGCTGTGAGCTATGACACCACAGCACTCTACCCAGGGCGACATAGTGAGACTCTGCCTCAAAAAACAACAAAAAAACAAGGACTTGCTACATTGCCCAGGCTGGTCTCAAATTCCTGCCCTCAAGTGATCCTCTCACCTCCACCTCCCAAAGCGTAGGGATTACAGGCAGGAGCCTCCAGCCTGGTTTATCATTGTTTTAGAACACCAATAACCCAAAATATTTAGGCCCTGATAATCAACAGCTGTAACATCACAAAATGAGAACTAGGTGGATCACACCTGTAATCCTAGAACTCTGGGAGCCCGAGGGAGGATCACTTGAGGTCAGGAGTTTGAGACCTAAGCAAGAGAAAGACTACCTCCTACCCCAACCCAGGACAAAAAAATAGAGAAATTGGCTCAGCGCCTGTGGCTCAACGAGCTAAGGCGCCAGCCACGTACACCTGAGCTGGTGGGTTCGAATCCAGCCCCGGCCCACCAAACAACAATGATGGCTGCAACCAAAACATGGCCGGGCGTGTGGGGGGCGCCTGTAGTCCCAGCTACTTGGGAGGCAGAGGCAAGAGACTCGCTTGAGCCCAGGAATTGGAGGTTGCTGTGAGCTGTGATGCCACAGCACTCTATCCAGGGTGACAGCTTGAGGCTCTATCTCAAAAAAAAAGAGAAATTAGTTGGGCATGGTGACAGGCATCTGTCGTTCCAGCTACTTGGGAGGCTGAGGTAGGAGGAACACTTGAGCCCAGGAGTTTGGGGTCGCTATGAGCTATAACCTACACAGTGAGTGAGACTCCGTCTGGGATGTGGGTGAGGGGAGAGATAACAAATGTTAAATGCCTCTTGATCTCTTGAAACCTCCATTGTGACATATTTTTATTCTAATGAAAATGGATCTGATCGAGCATGTAGACATGTTGTTGTCCAACCAGAACTTCCTGGGGTGACAGAAAAATTCTTTTCTATACTGAGTAACACAGCAGCCACTAGTCATGCATGGCTACTACGCATTTGAAACGTGGTAATGCAACTGAGGAACTTGCATAGTCTTTAATCTTACTTGATTTGCAAAGCAGTTTAGCTGGAGATCCACCTACCCAGTGAGAGGAACCTAGCGGGCTGAGGAATGCCGGACACCCCAGTGATGCATCAGCAAAATCCACTGCTGGGAATTCTATACAACAAATTCCCCACATATACACAACTCTACCTTTGAAACTCTCCAAAGTAACAATGGATGGGGGAGTACCACTTTGTGTTCACACATCATTTAGTACCAAGACCTAGAAAGCCTCATAAAAAGTGAAGAATACTTTTGAAGGAATCTAAATTTAGTTTCTTTTGAGGAAGCACTGGAGAGAAAAGATAGGGTGAGAGGATAAATTCACCTGCTGTGTCTATACTGACACCTGGGTCCTACCAGCCACAGAGTCAGGAGTGAGTAGTATCTGTCAACTGAGTCGACTACAGAGTTACTATTTGTTCCTGATAAACCTCTGAAGAACAGTAGCGACCTCACAGCTGGAAACCTACAAATAGGTGCAGGATGGAAGCAAAGGGACCTGACAAGCACCCCTTTCCCAAATGTATATCATCTCCCCACCCCAATCTGTTTGGAAAAGTACAGAATCTCCACCACTAAAGAAACACTTTCACAATCTGCCCCCAGGCACACGGTCAAAAGGCTGCTAAGCTGGGAAAGGCTGGCTTCCTCTCTGTACCTGGGATTTCTTTCCAGATCCGCTCACATATACAGTGGAATCTCATATCCCTGCTGCAGGCAAAAAAAAAAGACGTTAAAACTTTTTGCCTGTCACTGTCAACTAACTTCTCATTAGGCATTTTTTTTTTTTTTTTTTTGAGACAGAGCCTCAAGCTGTCACCCTGGATAGAGTGCCATGGCATCACAGCTCACAGCAACCTCCAATTCCTGGGCTCGAGCGAGTCTCCTGCCTCCGCCTCCCAATAGCTGGGACTACAGACGCTCGCCACAACGCCCGGCCATTTTTTGGTTGCAGAAGTCATTGTTGTTTGGCCGGCCCGGGCTGGATTCGAACCCGCCAGCTCAGGTGTACGTGGCTGGCGCCTTAGCCCGCTGAGCCCTCATTAGGCATTTTTAAAGGCACAGAAGTGCTGTGGGTGGGACTGTAGCTCAGTGGGTAGGGCGCCGGCCACATACACTAAGGCTGGCAGTTTCAAACCCGGTCTGGGCCAGCTAAAATCAACAATGACAACTGCAACAACAACAACAAAAATAGCCGGGCATTGTGGTGGGCGCCTGTGGTCCCAGCTACTTGGGAGGCGGAGGCAAGAGAATCTCTTAACCCCAAGAGTTTGAGGTTACTGTGAGCTGTGACGCCATGGCACTCTACCAAGGGCAACATAGTGAGACTGTCTCAAAAAATAAAAAAGAAAAAATTAAAAAATAATAAAAAAATTATAGGCACAGAAGTGCTGAACAATTTGCACCCCGGTCTCACTTAATCTATGCATACACGCTTCCAAGAGGCTGATTCTGTGAGTCCCACATTTTACAGCTCAGGGAACTGAGGCTCAGAGGAGATGGCATAGCTATGACCAAAGCAGATAAGAGGGACTCTTATCTCACAAACCTTCCAGAGTTTCTCCTCTGCGCTAACTCTCCTTGGCCCCAGAAGGCCCTATTTCCTGCCTTTCAGTCCCCAGACCTGAGTCCTTTACATGCTTCAGCTGTGGGGCTCAGCCCACACCTCCCTTCTCCACAGCCTTCAAACCCACATCAAGAAACCTTTCCCATTCAGAATTGATCATACTTTTTGCTTGTGCTTCTGGCTGAGCTGCTACAGAGTTAACCATATTGTATCTCCCCATCAACCCAAACAGTATCTACAGTTAGTACCACAGTCTACCCTTAATCCATTCATTCTCACAGCTCTAGGAGGGAGGTGCCATTATTGCCCCCATTTTACAGAGAAGAAAACTGAGGCCCAGAGGGATGAACAACTTCCTCACAACCACACAACTAAGAAGGGACAAAGCCAGAGACAGCTTAGATACTTAATTGCCACTGCCAGATAATTTTGGAAGTTACACCAGGGTGGGAGCAGGCACTTATCCATTAGATGGGATAAGAGTTGCTTCCAACCTCTCTTTCCTGGGAGGCCATTCTCAGTGTCTTCAAGTTATTAGAACTAAGTCATTAAAACAATGCATTATGGGCGGCACCTGTGGCTCAGTGAGTCAGGCGCCTGCCCCATATACCGAGGGTGGCGGGTTCGAACCTGACCCCGGCCAAACTGCAACAACAAAAAAAATAGCCAGGTGTTGTGGCAGCGCCTGTAGTCCCAGCTACCTGGGAGGCCGAGGCAAGAGAATCGCTAAGCCTAACCGCTGGAGGTTGCTGTGTGCTGTGACGCCATGGCACTCTACCAAGGGCAACAAAGTGCGATTCTGTCTCCAAAGGAAAAAAAAAACAATGCTTTATGTATGGGCCTCACTCCTAAGTTGCTTTCCTCCTCTCCCATTGAAAAACTAATTCTCTGGCTCGGCGCCTATGGCTCAACGGGTTAAGGCGCCAGCCACGTACACCTGAGCTGGCGAGTTAGAATCCAGCCCGGCCCGCCAAACAACAACGACAGCTGCAACCAAAAAATGGCCGGGTCTTGTGGCGGGCGCCTGTAGTCCCAGCTGCTTGGGAGGCGGAGGCAGGAGACTCGCTTGAGCCCAGGAATTGAGGTTGCTGTGAGCTGTGATGCCACAGCACTCTATCCAGGGTGACAGCTTGAGGTTCTGTCTCAAAAAAAAACTAATTCTCTGAGAAACTCTGTGAGTTCAACATGCCTTGTTTAGAATTACACAATGTGTTAGGTCACGGGCAATTTGGTCAGTCATTTGAAAACTGCCAGTACCGAGGCCGATCTTTCTGGAGGCTTGAAGCACACCAACACCAAGTTGTCTTCTTTGGGTGGAGGGGGAGAGGAGGAACTTCAACATCCTGCAAACTATGGAAAGAAGGCTCTTCATTAACAGCCCAGGGACAAACTGTGCTACTCCCCTCCCCGTAGTACTTGGACAACTGATCTTAGAAATAAAATTGCTCTACTTATTCCTTTAATCCAGGGTTCCAACTGCCTTGTTTGCTTGAGGCAGAAAAGAGACATCACCTAAAATCCTGGTTAAGAGACTGGATCTTCCTCTGCCACTTTCTCTCCAGGGGAATCCAGGCAACTGGGGGACAGAGGGGCAAATCGGCTACAGAGCCTCCCAAAACAACGTTGCAATTGTCCTTCTAGCCTGGTGATAAATATGCAAGTGGGACACAGTAGAATTTCCCGAAGGGAAGAGCTACCAGCCTCAGGCAAACAGTTCCCTCCCACTTAACCCCACCAGGCCCAGGAGAGCCTCAGGCCAGCTGACTTTGAACCTCGGCCTCACACTTCACCCTAAATAGCAAACCGACACGTCCTCGCAGTGGTACAAAGAGATCTTTTCCTTCGAATTCTAGCTCAAGCCCCAAACTTCAATTCATAACCAAATGTGCCCGGGGCCCACCAGGGATTCCCTATGCATAGGGGAGGGATTGCCTCTGCCAGGGAAGTATCAGCTGCTTTCTCAATCTACTGCAAACGCCCCACTCCACTCTACCTGCCACCTGCGCGGCACCTACCCATGGAGCACCCTGGAATTGCCGCCCATATCAAGGGACTTGAGGGCTCACAGCACAGGGTCGCACTATGGCCCACCCGGCCAGGAACTGGGTCATGTGATTCACACGCCCAGCCTCCACCCCAGCTCCACCCCAGTCAGTGGAATAGGAATCCTTTAATCTTGGAGGATAGCGGATACCTTGAGTAAAGCCATCATGAAGTTCAGCTCAGGAAAACGCAGATGGGCATCAGGACACAAGGCTGTCTACAATTTCATAATAATCAGAGGAGCCCAGAAATGCAACCATAATGGTAAACAGACTCCAAAGCCACTGCGGTAGGGGCGCTAAAGAAATGTGCACTTGGACTTGGGAGGCTGAGGCAGGAAGATCACTAGAACGCAGGAGTTCGAGGTTGCTGTGAGCTAGGCTTATGCCATGGCACTCTAGCCTGCGCAGCAGTGAGGCTCTGCACCAACAAAAAAAACAAGAAAGAAAGAAAGGAAAAGAAAAAAGAAAGAAAGAAAGAAAAACTGCAGCTGAACCCTTTTATCCATCAATTCAATTCAAGAAGATCTGAGAGAAATGAGAAACCGAATGTGCCAAGCACAGGCTAAGAGGCATTGGGAATGGCTGTCGTGAGAGACCTACTGTGTGTCAAGTTGCTGCCAAGGCCCTGAACACAATGAAGAGTGTGAAACTCTCAGAACCACAAGGCGCAAGGAGCTGCATCCCAGAGAGTGGAATTTCTCTCCTTTAGGATCCCAAGAACACCGATAGGCTGGTTACCCTTCCAGCCTTGTGTGCAGAATGGGTGGCTGAAGGAAGGGAGCGGTGTCCGAGCCTTGCCCGCTGGTCTCGGCTCCCCGAGGCCGCGGGCACACGGGGCTCCAGGCACCAGGCGGTCTGAAGCCACCCTGGGGCCGGCGCAGCGGCGCGGGCGACAACCCAGCCGGAGGGAGGACGCGCCGAGGCGCCCTGGCCGCGGCCCAGGGGCAGGTGCAGGAGTCGCGCGGCGAGTGCCGGGTGCGCGGGCGGGCGCGGCAGGGAGGGGCGCGGGCCCCGGGAGCCTGACGCCAGGGCGTGGTGCAGGTGGCGGTGGGGGCAGAGTCGACACCGTACCTTGATTTTAGACCTGGCAACCGGGCGCTGCGTCGCCGCCAGGTGTCCATTGGGGCCCTCGGCGTCGCCGGGATCCGGAATTTCGCGCTCGGGGGCGTGCGGGGACGAGCTGCTCTCGGCGCCTCCAGGCTCCCCCGCGCTGCTGCTGCCGCCGTCGCTGCGGCAGTCCTCGTAGGGGTCGCGGTGCAGGCGGCCCGGGTCCACTGCGGAGGGAGGGGCCGCCGCGACACACACACGCGGCGTCAGGCGGGGACCGCACGGCAGTTTGTACCGCCGCCGCCCCGCCCCGGGCCTGGGCCCCTCGCCAAGTGGGCCACGTCGCGAGGACGGGCAGGTAGACCCCCGCTTAGCCACTCGAGCTAGTTTGGGGAGCGTTTTTAGCGCCAGCCCCCGCGCCCACGAGGGGCGGAGGACCCCGCGCGCCAAGTTTCCTCTCCGGGCGGGGGAGGCGTGTCTGACCTCTCCCCAGCTGGCCCCGGACGGGCTGCGGAACCCCTGCGCACCCCCGTGAGGCCGTGGGAGCGGAGGCAGGCCCAGCTGGCTTTCCTCCCCTTTCCCGGGCCACCACCTCAGCCCGCGCCGCAGCCAACGGTCCCGCCGCCGGGCAATTAGAGGCTCCCACGAAGAGGAAGGGGGCGCCGGGTGTCCCGGGGTTCCCGGCCTCTCACTCCCCGCCCTGCCCCGCCCAAAAGACGTCTGAGTGCCCCCGGAGGAAAGAGAGGAGGCGTGGAGCCCAGCCCCCGCGGAACAGTCGAGAAGACCCGCCACCCCTTCCCCCACCCGGGCGCCCCGCGCCCAGGCCCGGCCCCCGGGCGGCGCTCACCTGGGATGTAGGTGTCCGCCCTTTTCTCGTCCGGGAGCTCATCCCAGCTGCGCACCGAGACCCCCAGGCTCCTCCTCTTCACCAGGAAGACTTTGGGCATGGCGGGGTCCCCGCTCCGACTGCGGCCCCCTCCTCCCGGCTGCCCGCGGCCGGAGCCCACCTTCCCGCCGCGCCTGCCCTCTCCCTCCACCCCCGCCGCTGTGCGGCCAGGCCTCTCCCCCGCCCGCCTGGCGACTCCCAGCCTCCCAGCTCGGCGACACCTATGCCTTAAATCGCGGGTGAGACCACGCCGCGGAAAAAGTTTCAGAAGGTGGAATAGAAAAGGCACCAGGAAACTTGGGAGTGAGCATGCGCCCTGCAACATAACGGTGTCAACAAGCTCGCTACCTGTCCGACCGGTTCCGGCGGCCGGGGCTGCCTGTTGCAGCCCTTCCTTAGGCATGAATGTTTGCAAAAGAATTTAGACTGTTCTTCCCCGCTCCTCTTTTTAAAAAGAGGTAGAACATTTTTTACTCAAGCCCCTGCCCCGTTCCCCCATCACACGCACCTCGGGGAGAAGTCCCCAGGGTCTGTCCTAGCTCGCCCTCCCAGAGCACCCCTCCCCCGCGAGTCGGGGCCTCCCACTACCTCCTCCATCCCCGCCCCCCCACCCCGTGGATTTGTCTCCGACCAGCAAGCCAGAAAATGGCTCAGTTCCTCCTGATCGTTCCCGGGCTTGCTGAAATCTCTGCAGTCGGACAGGGGAGGCGGCGAGGAGATCTGGTAAGGGGGGATTGGGGCTTGAGCTCCCCATCAACTACAACAGCCGTCCAAATAAGCATAAAAATAAATTTTACAATTCGGGATCTTTACAACATGTTGTTTTACAGATTTGCGTCATACAATCTAAAAAAAAAAAAGGCTCACTCCCCCAAAGCAGCGTCCACCCCAAGACGTTGCACCTCAAAAGCCCCATCACCCCAAATAAACATGCAATAAAAAGCACAGCCAAGTGTATGCTACACAAACGCGGCTTTGAAATTCGGTTCCATTCCTCGCCCACTCTCACTGTCGCCTCGCCTAACCACCCAATCCCCAAATTCTGACTCTCAGAAATACCTTTCCAGGAAGCCAGTAAGGTGAAGATGGGCTACACCGCGCTGCAGGTACTGGGGATGTGGCTGGAAAGCTTTGTATTTATTTTTATTTTTGTCTTTTCCTATCTACCTTTATGCCCGGAGGGGAGAGGGAGAGAAGGCGAGTTGGTAAAAGAAAGATGCCAAGTTTCTAAAGCAGCTGTGCCCACGTTGAGGATCGCGCTGCCCTTTTCAAGGCACCGTTCTGACATCCCCAAGACAACCGGCACAGCCTCCTGGGTCGCCGCGGTCGCCCTCCTCCAGGACGCTGTCAGGCCAGTGCCAGCAGCCGGCGGGCTGCGGGGGCGTGACTGGCCCGGGTGCCCTGGCGCCTGCAGCTCACGGCGCAGCCAGCCTCACCTGTCCGTAACCTGAGCCGCTGCGCGCCCGGCCCGCAGGACCCGGGAATCGCCGCAGCGGTCTTTCCCTGTCCTCTTCCGCCCTGGAATGGCCCTTGGTAACGGATTTCTCGCCTTGGCTGGCGAACTCTGTGGGCGCACGGAGAGGGGCGCAGCTCTCCCGGGGCTGCGCTGGGGACAGGAGCGCCAGGCCTCCGGCTTAGCTTTGGACGAGTCACTACTCTGTTTGGGGTGAATGCTGACCTCCAGATTTTCTCTGAGGAACACCGACTAAGGATGAGAAAGACTTTGATCCCGGGGAGGCTGAGAAGGGGGAGGAAGGCATTTCTGTAGCACCGCAAGAAAACGAGGTGACTTCCTGACTGTGAGGCTGATGGCGCAGCTTCTGGGAGGCTCTGCACATGTTATTTTTATCTGCCAACAAACGAGATTTGCTAGAAAGAAGGAACTTGGGTTGAATGAAAGAATAAAGATAACAAGGATTATTTCCCCGTTTCTAAACATCTTCAAAACTTCATTCAAGATTCTTTATTTCATAAAAGAGGCAGTGAACCCCACTAATAAAGGTGGGGGGTTTTTTTCTTTTGTATCCGATTTCAAATCAATGAACGCCTGGACAACTTTGTCTATTTCCGTTATTTGAAAGGCTTGTAGAATGTTGGCAGAGAAAGCTAGAAACTTAAATAGCAACACCGTGTTTACGCGTTTAGGAATGGAAACTAAGCGAAAACTACACCCCCGTTCCACGTAGTTGGATGCGCGTCTGCTTATTTCCTGAGCTTTTCTTTGGGAGAAAGGAATTTTTAGGTATTTTCTTTCTCCCTTTTTTATTTCTTGATCAGAACTGACAGAGGTTTGTCAACTGTTGACATATACAAATAACAAGTTTTTCTCTTTGTTGACTCTTCTGTATTGTAAGGTTGATTTTCTAAGTATTATGAAAGGAGTTGATAGAGCATCCCTGAAAATTGGATAAAAAATGAACCTAAAGACGAAAAATAAGAATAAAAAAATAAAAAATTAATGGAAGATCTGGTAAATGTAACTGAAGAAAAATTCAGAATGTTTATCAAAATACACAGTATGAAGAGTGATAGGCTAAACAACAAACTGAGAAAACTTTTTGTAACACATTTAAGTTACAAATGATTAGAGTGCAGAACATATGAAGAACTGTGTGAATTGGTAAGGAAAAGACAAACTTGGCAGGACTTGGTGGCTCACACCTGTCATCCTAGCACTCTGGAAGGCCAAGGCAGGTGGATTGCTTGAGCTCAGGAGTTTGAGACAAGCCTGAGCAAGAGTGAAACCCTATCTCTTCTGAAAATAGAAACATTAGAAGTCTGTAGTCCCAGTTAATCAGGAGGCTGAGGTTAGAAGATCACTTGAGCCCAGGAGTTTGAGGATACTGTTAGTTGTCTGATGCCACTGCACTCTACCTTCTGAGACTGTCTTAAAAAAGAAAAAGAAAAAAAGGAAAAAGAAAAACACGATAGAAAAATGGCAAAAGGAGGCGGCACCTGTGCCTCAAAGGAGTAGGGCGCTGGCCCCAAATGCTGGAGGTGGCAGGTTCAAACCCAGCCCTGGACAAAACCTGCAACAACAACACACACAAAAAAAAAAAAAAGAAAGAAAGAAAGAAAGAAAAAGAAAAGTGACAAAAGGTTTGAAAAGGCATTTCTTTCCACAAAGAGAGACTGTGAATGTCTATCAACATATAAAAAGTTGCTCTGGCTCAGCACCTGTGGCTCAAGTGGCTAACGCGCCAGCCACGTACACCTGAGCTGACGGGTTCGAATCCAACCCCGGCCCACCAAACAACAATGACGGCTGCAACCAAAAAATGGCCGGGTGTTGTGGCGGGCGCCTGTAGTCCCAGCTACTCGGGAGGCAGAGGCAGGAGACTCGCTTGAGCCCCGGAATTGGAGGGTGCTGTGAGCTGTGATGCCACAGCACTCTATCCAGGGTGACAGCTTGAGGCTCTGTCTCAAAAAAGAAAACGGGCAGCGCCTGTGACTCATCAAGTAGGGCACCGGCCCCATATACCAAGGGTGGCAGATTCAAACCCGGCCTCGGCCAAACTGCAAAACAGAAAAATAGCCAGGCATTGTGGCGGGCGCCTGTAGTCCCAGCTACTCGGGAGGCTGAGGCAAGAGAATCACCTAAGCCCAGGAGTTGCAGGTTGCTGTGAGCTGTGTGACGCCATGGCACTCTACTGAGGGCAATAGAGTGAGACTCTGTCTCTACAGAAAATAAAAATAAAAAGGAATACTCATTGAAGTACCATTCATTATACTCCAAAAATTAAAAATCTTACCTAAAAATAAAAAGCACAACTCAAATACTATCAATAACGAATTGGGTGAATAAATTGTGATAAATTCATACAAAGAAAATAAATGGGCCCTTAGCCACACTCATCAACAAAGCTACACAATCACATAGTTGAATTAAAAAGCAAATTACAAAAAAATTGTATAAAATTCAAATTATTGTTTAAAGCAGATAAAACAATATTTTATTTAGGAATACAAAACTATTAAGTAACAAGCAACAGTTTGGAAGAATTTCAAGAGAATTATATGAAGCGAAAAATATAAATCCCAAAGTTTACATATTTATGATTCCATTTTTGTAACGTTCTTGAAATTACAAAATTGTAAAAATGGAGAAAAGATTAGTGAGTGCTAAGAGTTAAGTTTCTGTAATATTTATCATTGAAGGAAACTGGAGAAAGACACAAAACTGCATGCAAATTTATATTATCTAAAAAGTAATAATTTTTAGGCTCGGCGCCGGCCACATGCACCAAGGCTGGCAGGTTTAAACTGGGCCCAGGCCTGCTAAAACAACAATGACAACTGCAACAAAAAATAGCCAGACGTTGTGGCAGGCGTTCTTCCGAGGGCAAGGTAGTGAGACTCGGTCTCAAAAAAAAAAAAGTAATAATTTTTAAAAATGACTAGGCACAGAAAGAAAATGATTAATACAAAAATCAGGATAGCAGTGTCCACTGGAGGAAAGAAATGGGCATCCAACAAGGAGGTCTCCCACACACAAAAAGGACAAACGTTTGAGATAATGGATATCCCAATTACCTTGATTTGATCAGTACACATTGTAGACATGCATCAAATTATCATAGGTACCCCCCAAATATGTTCAACTATTATATTTCAGTGAAAACGTTTTGAAAAAAATTGAAAGGGACAAACGGGTAGGAGTTCTGAAGTACTGGTAATACTGGATTTCTGAACCAGAAATAAGAGCAATTTTTCTTATTTCACGGTGTGTACATATTACATACATTCTTATCTATATAATACACTCATCTTTCACAATAAATTTTTAGCTTTATTGAGGTATAATTGACAAAAATCATATATGTTCAAGGTATACAAGCGATGCTTTGATATACACATACATTGTGAATTGGTTACCATGATCAAGCTAATTAACATACCCTTCACCACACACAGTTATCCTTGTACATGTGCACAGTGAGAATATTTATTCTTCTCTTAGCAAACAAGTATGTGATACATTATTACAACTACAGTCATGATGCTGCCCTTTAGGGCTCCAGAGCTCATTCATCTTGTAACTAAGTTTGTACCCTTTGACCAACATCTCCCCTCTTCCTCCACCCCCTGCCCCCTAGTAACTACCTTTGTACTGTCTGTTTCTATGGGTTTGGCTGTTTCAGATTTCTACATATAAGTAAGATTGCATGATAGCTGTCTTTCTGCATCTGGCCTATTTCACTTACCATAATGTCCTGAAGGTTTATGCCCGTCGTCGAAAGGGAAGGATTTCTTCTTTTTTAAGGCTGAATAACATCTTATTATAGATAATAGATACAACCTTATCACATTTTCTTTATCCATTCATCGATGGGTGGACACTTAGGTTGTTTTCCATACTTGGCTGTTGTGAATAATGCTGGAATGAACATGGAGTGTCATCATCAGCATAGTGATTTTATTTCCATTGGATTTACACCCAGAAGTAGGATTGCTGGATCATATGGTAGTTCTATTTTTATTTTTTTGAGAAATTTCTGTACTATTTTCCATAATGGCTGTACCAATTTACATTCTCACCAACAATATCTAAGGGCTGACTTTTCTCTACATCCTTGCCAATACTTGTTATCTTTTGCATTTTTGGTAATAGCCACCCTAACATCTGTGAGGTGATATCCCATTATGATTTTAATTTGCATTTCACTTTTCATGCACCTACCAGCCAATGTGTGTATCTTCTTTTTTTTTTATTTTTAATTTCAGGTTAATGTGAGGGTGCAAACAACCAAGTCACAATATTTGAGTTTTTTAGGTAGAGTCCCTAACTTTAGGTAGAGTTTTTTAGGTAGTTGTGTCAATTTGTGTATCTTCTTTGAAAAGGTGTCTATTCATGTTCTTTGCCCATTTTCTAATCAGGTTATTTGGGTTTTTTTCTATTGAGTTACATGAATTCCTTCTAAATATATTTTGAACATACCCTTGCTGGATATATGATATGCAAACATTTTCCCCCATTCCATATGTTGCTTTCTCATTTTGTTGATTGTCACAATCATTTTTAAAAGAGAAAACCAAGCTGGCTTGTATAGTGAGCATGCGTCATACTTATAGAAACCTTTTGCACGCCTTTACTTTTAGGCAACTGAAAATTGCTTTGCCAGATTCCATGCTTTAAAGGGCAAGTATGTAACCCGGGTTTTATGACTGGGATATACCCATAGACTTCATCTATAGATGTATGATATGAACCAGGAGGGGGCCTCAGTATCCACTGGGACAAGGGTGATGGAGAGATGCCCAAAGTGGCTCTGTGCTCAGGAAGGGTGATAGTTACTGAGGCACGCTGGCCAGAGACAGCGGTGACAGAGCCCCCACGGGAGCAGCCTGTACTTTAAGTGTCAGTTCAGGCTGCTTCCTTTGAAGACTAAGTCGCTAGTCTCCCAAGATTCCATGTGCTGCCTAGCATCCTTTAATAAATTCCTTTTCTGATTTAGCTAGGTTCTGCTGCCACATCTTGGGTCATCAATTCTGCAATTGTCATCGTCCCAGGACAGCATCAAGACCATCAGTTGTTTCTGGATTAAGGACAAATTCTCGTTATCCCTATCACACTCTAATTCAAAATAAGAATAATACTAAACTACAAAAGGGTGGCACCTGTGGCTCAAAGGAGTAGGGCGCCGGCCACATATGCCGGAGGTGGTAGGTTCAAACCCAGCCCCGGCCAAAAAAAAAAAAAGAGAGAATAATGCTAAACCACAAAAGATCATCTTAAATCTTTTTTTCTGGACTAATTTGCAAGTTTCTGGAGAAACTCACTGCAGCAGAATCTCTCTCTTTCTCTCTTCCTCCCCCACTCTTTTGTGCTCCTGCTTTTCTGGTGCCTTAAATAATCTGCCTCAAGTCCTGCACTGTCCCAGGTAGTGACCTGGGTGGTCACGTGTGGCTATGGGCTATGAGCACTTGACAGGTGGGCAGTCTGAATTGAGAAGTGCTGTAGGGCGGCACCTGTGACTTGGTGAGTAGGGCACCAGCCCCATATACCAAGGGTGGCAGGTTCAAACCCAGCCCGGCCAAACTGCAACAAAAAATAGCCGGGCGTTGTGGTGGGCGCCTGTGGTCCCAGCTACTCGGGAGGCTGAGGCAAGAGAATCGCCTAACCCCAAGAGTTGGAGGTTGCTGTGAGCTGTGATGCCACAGCACTCTGCTGAGGGCGACAAAGACCCTGTCTCAAAAAAAAAAAGAGAAGTGCTGTAAATGTACGGTACACACCAGATTTAATATTAAAAAGAATATAAAATGTCTTAATAGTTTTGTAAATTTTTTTTTTGTTTTTTTTTGTTTTTGAGACAGAGCTTCAAGCTGTCGCCCTGGGTAGAGTGCCGTGGCATTACAGCTCACAGCAACCTCCAATTCCTGG